>JAEIFJ010000846.1:0-66864 GCA_018903435.1 Leucophenga varia
ATGTCACCTGGCTTTGCTTTTTGTTGCTGTTATAAATTTTATTTGACGTAATTTATAACAGTAAAAATAATGCTTGCGAAAAAAAATAAAACATGAAAAAAAATAATATTAATCCTATTTTGGTTTTTGAGTTTAAGTTTTTTTTTAAGCTTTTGTAAAATGCTTTTTTTTTTTTTAATTTTATTTTTATAGATAATGTTCGGATACATATTTTATAAATGGTAAATTATATTTGCGATAAATGGTAGCATAATAATTTGCAGATTATTTATATAGATTTTTTATTTGATTAGCTTTTCGCTTTGAATTAAAGTAATATGATGAAATATTAAAATTGTGAATATAGCAAAAATATAAAGGCGGATTAGGTTGTGTGTTTGTTGTAAATAATCGATTGTTGGTGATTATTAAAAAAAAAGAAATTGATTGTTGTTGATTAATTATAATTATCAAAACAAAAAAATTAAATATTAGATTTATAATTTTTAAAAAAAATTTTTTTTTTGGGTTTTTTACATTGAGTATGAAAATATTATAAAAAAAAATATGCCCCCCTTTTTTTTTCAATTGGTTCCCTGTGTTTGGTGATCCCATGGCTGTAATTTTATTAGGGCGCAGACTATTGCAACTGATTATTGATTATCAATACCCCGATTATTGTATGCTAACTATGATTGTTGTTTATCAACTACTTGATTATTGATTTTTGATTAATCGATTATTGATTCCTTAACTAATTGATCAATTGATTTTATAAAATAATCGATTGCTAATTGATTAATCGATTAATCACACAGTTCTAAAGGTGGACATAGCGCAGTTTTGATTTTAAATGAATCAAATAATTATTTTTTTTTTTTTTTTAATTCTGAACATGAACAGTTTTATCCATAGTTCGTTGATACTTGTTTACTCTTATTCACTCTTTTTAATTCCAAACATCTTAAAAGTTGCCTCGTTTTGTCTACATATTCGGAAATGCTATCAAAAATGCAGGTTTGCCACCCATTTTGGCTTGCAGGGTGCCATCCCCGAAATGCAGTCTAAAATAAAAATTTGATTATTTTTTTCAATGCTATATTTACATTACCAATATTATTTCGAGTTATAAGCAACAATGTTATGTGGTGGCAACCTGCAAGCTTCTTTTTTTTTTTTTTTTTACAAACTTATTATAAAGCTGTACCGGCTGAACCCGATGAGGGGTCACACATAGAAACATTTCTTCCTTAGTGGCACCGATGATGGGCGTCTTTTAGGAGTTATTGTAGTCGTGTGTTTGGCTAGTACCAGAAAGTTGGTTGAAGTCCTTTTGGACGCCTCTTTTACATTTTCTGGAGTCATTTTTGTTGGTTATTCCTAGCTTTTTAACATGAGCGGCCACGGGCAGCCAGAAGGTCCTGGCTCTTTTAGATGCATCCCTTTTGGGGTGTATTTTGGTGCCTGTGGTTTATACCCAAACTCGCGGGTAGAGCTTTATCGCTCGATCATGGCGTTGCGATTCAACCAGATGCGTACGCTCTCTTTGGCGCAGGTTGGCGTTCACCAACCCCTGATGCTACCTAGGGGTCCCGTGGGCTTAAGTCGACAAAGACAGTCGCCCCCGTAAATCACACCGGCATCTGTCAACGAATTAATTTATTCGTTCTTGCGAGACTTACCTGAAAAATACTACTTTTACGAGTGCCTGATTGTTGAGTTTGGTAGTCATATAGTCTCGAACATATGAGAATATATTCCGATGATGGATTTTTATTAGTATTTCCAATACTCATTGTATTGGGTTCTCATACAAAAACTTTAAAAATGAGGTATATAGTATTTGTATTAGGGCTACCTCTTAAACCGTTTGCAAGTGCACACTTGACGGTTTAGGTTAGGTGTTCCACCAATCGCAATATACTTCCGATTTCAAATCGGCATAATTCGAATCAGAGAAATGTAACGCAAATGCATAATATTACACAAAAAGCTACTGTCTATTATTTTTTAGAACGCTTTTATTTTACTCTGTGATGTTTATAGACTTTATCCCTGGTATTTTTAAATCATTAATCCAGATTTCGATTTTTAAATTAATATTTTCAACTCATGACTAAATTAAAAAAAACCAATATGCGATTTCATAAGAATGATATCTTTTAAATTAGTAACCGATAGCAGTTTTTGTTGTGTACATTGCAAAGAAACGTTTTGGAAATGAAACATAACTTTTGCGATTGCCATGACATGACATAACTTCATGCGATTGAGTCGATGAAGACGCGAATTGGTGTATTTCAATAGCCTTAAGCACTTCATGAAACAAAGTATTAAAAATATGTCCTTTTTTTACAATCTATACAGTTTTTTGACATTGGTTTGAAAAGTCAAAATATTTCACATCAAAGCCCCATAAATTTTCACCACTCACTTAATTTTTATTATTCTTATTTCTAGTGCCTGAGTATAATACATCGTTCTATGAAGCCCAAATCAATTCATCAGTCTGTCTGTTCATTTATATTATTAAATTATTTTTTAAAATAAATTTTCATTTAGTTTCGTTTCACTTTGCTGTCACGCAAGCACACACGCAGAAATAAATATTATTATTATTATTATTCAAGAGAGTTGTTCTGACCTTTGTTAATCCGTATAAATTTAATCCAACAACAACCAAATTAACAAAATCAACAATAATGAACATATCCTGTTAAAATAAAAAAAAAAAAATATTTAAAATTAATATTGTACATTTTATTTGCATATTTTCATTAATAATAAATAAATAAGAATGAATAATATTTCTGTTTACAACATTTCCCCTTATTAACCGCCACGTTTAAAATTTATTTAATAAAATATACACGTGTTTATTTTGAATAATTTTTATTAATAAATATTGATTGAACATTAATTATTAATTTTACTCTTTAAATTTAATGAAATGTTTATTAGTTTTGTCACGCAATTTGTAATGATTCGATGAAACAGTTTCGAGGACTCATATAAAGCATAGATTTATACAAAGGTTCGTCTGTCACATTTCTTAGCAGAATTTTAATTTAAAACAAGTAAAAACGTTAACTTCGGTAGAACCGAAGCTTAAATACCCGTCACACGAATCTTTGAATAGTTTAGTGTGATCATCAGTGGCTTATATACATTTATAAATATATATTCGAAAATAATTACTTTTTCATACATTTGGTGGAAAATAATAGAAAAGTTTGTGTGGGGACTATAGCTAAAAATAGGCGTGGCACCTTGGTTTTGATATTGGATATCATTAGAAGTGTTTTTACATAAATTTGAGTGAATAATCTCATAAATAATACCTATTTTTATACAAAAATTTGAAAACGGGCGTTAAATTTGTATGGGGGCTATAGTTAAAAATGGGCGTGGCAGCTTGGATTTGACATTGGATGACATTAGAAGTATTTTTACCCAACTTGGTGTGACTACATTCATAAATAATAGCTATTCTCATATAAAATTTGAAAATGGGCGGTAAAATTGTATGGGGGCTATTGCTAAAAATGGGCGTGGCAGCTTGGATTTGACATTGGATGACATTAGAAGTATTTTTAAACAACTTGGGTGACTAAATTCATAAATAATTGCTAATTTCATACAAAAAATGCGAAAAAACGGTAAATTTGTATGGGGGCTACACCTTTAAATGGGCGTGGCACTTTGATTTTAACACTTGAGCTGCTTAGGACTGGAAAAGCTTAAGTTTCGAGTTTCAAGTCAATATCTTAAAAACTGAGCGAATGAACCGCATAAATACAGACAGACAGACAGACGGACAGACAGACGGACAGACGGACGGACAGACAGACGGACATGGCTAGATCGACTCGTCTCGTCGTGCTGATCAAGAATATATATACTTTATAGGGTCTAAGAAGTCTCCTTTAATGCGTTACAAACTCAAAATGATAATACCCTCCACACTGTGTGTGACGGGTATAAAAAAACAATTTAAAGCTTAGACCATACAAAAGATTCCTTTCGCACGAAGAGTATAAATGTTTTATTGTACACAAGTTTTTTAACTGTATTTACGGTCGATCATGTATGAACTACGAATATCCGGGCCAACGCAAATACGCAGTCGAATAATAAGAACCAATTATTTTTAAAACAAAACATTTATTTAATCATCAAGCGAAACTGTCAATTTAATAGTTTTAATTTTTTCAAAAACCAAAAAAAAAAAATATTTACTACTGTTTAAAAAAAATGGTATTATTATTTACATAAACACTGTCACACAAGGTACAAAACTCTTTATAAGGAAAGGCGTAAACCAACACGCTTTTACAAATGGAATATTTCTGGCGCTTTTACAATGCGTCAATGCGAGTGATAATGCGAGGCCTAAGAGCAACAGCAATGCACAGGTCAAGGAACTCCAACCTACAGATCAGCAGAAGAGCACATAAAACGATCTTCATTCTCTTTACTAAAAGACGTAAGGTGCCACTGCTGATTTCATAAAAATAATCGGAATACAGCTTACGGTCAAGAGCAGCTTACGATATATTGGAGTACTACTAATGCGTTGGGTCTACACGGCCAATGCTACCTCATGGAGTTCTGATGAAATGACAAGCCACAGAGGCGTTGCGGTTAGCCCCTACGAAAGCAGAGTTGGGGCTCAAATAAAACCATATATGTAAAATTTTAAGCTAAAAATGAAAAATGAATTGAGCTAGTTCGGCCTTCTATGAAACTCGATGCCGTCAACTTTTGCTGCTGCTGTTATTGCTTCTCTATAATTTAAGTCTGTCGCAACCTGCAAACATCAGCGCCATATAGACAGTATAAAATTATGACCAAATGAAACCATTGAAAATATGCAAACAAATTTTTGAATATGTGATAAATTTATAAATCAGCTACATATTTTATTTAATGTAAAATTTAAAGGCTCATACACCACACAACCAATACCGCAGCACTTTAAATTAAAATCGTTTTCTTTTCTTTTTTGTATGCCACATTCATTTTAATTCGTTTTGAGGCTATTCTTAATAGCTTTACTGGTGGTGAGCAACGCTTGTGGTCGCTGTAACGCTGATTTATGTGAGTTAAGTTAATTTGCTGCAAAAGCTGCATGGTTGATGTCTTTGCAACTGCAACAAGAAAACCAGACAGACCAGAAAGCGGCAGTTGCTGACAAGCTGCTGCATAAAGAACGAAAGCAAAGCGAAAGCGAACAAAAATTATATGAGACAACAAATTTTAACAATTATGAAGACAAATTGACATAATTTTTATAGCAATTCGTGTTGTCAAGAAATTTTTATTTTAAATAAATTGTATGCTGCATTTTCTTTTATATTTTTTTATTTCACTTCAGTTCAGAAAATATATATTTGCTGATATTGCAACTAAAATAGTTAATGGCTCATTAGCAGCATCAGATACTCTGATCCAACTGGCTTTCATATTAATAATGCGTATGGACATTATGAATATTTGGAAATTACCACTAATTGACACACAAAATGACAGCCAAGAGACACATTGTATTATAACGTCAACAACATTGCTACTATGAACATATTTGCAATGCATGCCAAACTGCATACAAACATGCAGTTCTGGAGGTGTGACCATTTTGGGAGTTAGGCGTTGTATCTGTATCGAGTTGCTGTTGCTGCTAAGTGTTACAATGTGCTACAATGTTGCTTTTTCAAATACTGCTACATGCTAAAGATCACAGCAAATGCATTTCTCAACTCAACTCAACTAACTCATTTGCTAATTTAAATGAAACACGCAGTTTGTGTAACGCATTTGCAACAACAACAACAACATTGACGTTCAATTTGATGTTGATTTTGACGTTGACGTTCGATGTTGATGTCGTTGAGGTTTAGGTTGACGACGTTCGCAATACTACGAGTATGTATTTATGTGTACAATTGTACAAATGCAGCAGCAAGATACTTGTTTAGCAATTGCATTGCATTGTGTATGTTCATTGCGTTTTGTTCATGTTTACACACACACACACACATTCGCATAGATTCGACAGCAGCACTTTAGTTCAATGGTCAATGGACAACATGACATGAAGATGACCGACCTTCTGCCCTTAATAATTTATTTATGTTCCAATCTGTATCCTAACTTATTCGTAGCTGCTGCTGCTGCGTACTGCGTTGACCTCGCCGTTCATCGTTGTATGTCGTCCTCGCTGCTGTTTAACTTGATGTTAGCCACTTGATTGTCAACAACATCAATAATTTTAACCAATTGCATTATTCTCAGCGTATCTGGTGCTGCAGCTTTTTTGTGCTGCCAGTGCAATAGTTTGGGTAAAATGGAAGAATTGTTGTTTGGTTTAAGTGCTTGTCATGTCATTGTTGTATATTTCAGGATCGGATAAAATAGGCGCTGCATTACGACTGTCAGATTAATCGATTAATCAAGGAGCAATTTATTATTTTGTAGAATTAATTGATCGATTAGTTCAAGAATCAATAATTGACTAATCAACAATCAATAAAATGAACAAAAAAAAAAAAAAAAAAAAAAAAAAAAACGTCTTCACATCAGAGAACGGCAAGGCGTGATTGCAAAAACGTTCATACACAAAAACAGCCGAATAATCGTGTCATTCGGCTCAACCGATCAAACTTGCATAAGCACCCGAAGTCACTGCTGAGTTAAATTCACTCAATGTGCGCAAATTTTTTTGGCTCACTGAATTTATTCACGCTCATATGCAAACCGATCATTTGGGCGTATGTTGATTTTACTCAACATTGAATTTTTTGTTGATTTATTCATACGCCCAAATTCTTACTCAATTCCACTCACGGTACGAAAGTCAGCGTTGAATAAAAATCAGCTCATGATGATTTTTATTCAACGAATAACTCAACTCGTGTTGGTGCATTTCTAGCTAGTAGTGCAGTTGCAGAGGGCGCATTTTCTTTGGCAGCAAACATAATAACTGACAAAAGAAATCGTCTTGGTCCAAAATCTGTGGACAGCCATATTTTTTTTTAAAATCTTTTTTATAAAACATTTTCAAAATAATTATTACATTGTTATAGATAATATACATAAGATATACATAAGAATGCATTAAGTATTGTGAAGTCAAAATGTGTCCCTCTTTTATGTTAAATTATTGATAAAGTGTGAAATAATTTTTTTAAATTATAATTTCACTTTATTAATTTTTTTTTTTTTTTCATATCCATTGTCATTCAATATGAAAATATATAATCTGTTGTGAAATTACGTATTTTGCTTTCTTTCACTTTGCACATGCACAAACTCATACGAGTTGATTTTATTCTTTTTGATTTTATTCTTATTCAACTCAATCAATGTTGAGTAAAATCAACATACGCCCAAATGATCGGTTTGCATATGAGCGTGAATAAACTCAGTGAGCAAAAAAATTTGCGCACATTGAATGAATTTAACTCAGCAGTGACTTCGGGTGCATATGAATGTTTGATCGGTTGAGCCGAAGGGCATATACACGATTCATGTGCTCATCAGCATGAGCTGATTTTTATTCAATGCTGCGTTTCCTTCGGTGAGTGGAATTGAGTAAGAATTTAGGCGTATGAATAAATCAAGAAAAAAGTGATTTTAGCAGATCTCTGCTTCACATATAAGGATTTTCTATGGAACCCAAGATCGTCAAATATAATAATATCCCAAACTTATATCAAAAAATATTTTGTGATAATCATGATTAATCAAACACAATCAATTTTTTTTTATAATCATCAACAATCGATAGTTTCCAACAATCACACAGCCCAACGGTACATTCGATGCCCGATTTCTCTTATCGGTTCGATTAATTGGTTCGATTATTTATGTTCGAAGAAATAAAACAGCAGCTTTACCTTAACCTTATCTTTGAAATGAGAGAATATTGAAATTGTGTTCTTCAGAAAAAAATTTAACCTTGGTGTTACTCTGCAATGATCGATTCGAAAATAGTGTACCGATACAGCACAGTAACTATCCGGTTTAAAATCAGAATCAATTCAAACACATTCGATTCATTTCAAAGAGATCTCGAAACGATTTAATGAGCATCGTAGGCGTAGATAACCAACGTGTAGTGGAAGGGTGATCCAATCTAAACCAATTTTCAATTACCAAGTGTTAATGAATAAAGCATATTTTTCAAATTTCTATTTAAAATATATAGAAATACTAGCAGGTACCCGCGGCTTTGCTCGTTTTTTTTTTTTTTTTTTTGCTTCTCTTTGGTGGCTAAATAAAAATTGTTCAAAAAATGTGTGTTCAAATTTTGAAAATCCCATAAACACAACTAACCATCATTCAAATACGCCCAGTTTCAAGTCTCTACGTTTATTCAATCCAAATGTAGTCCTTTTTTTTCAAGGCTCTCATTAGGCCCCGGGTTAAAAATTTCTAAAATCCCGCCTAAGTGCTCACATGTAATAAAAAATAAAAGAAATTGGTCAAAAAATCTATATTGGGTCCCAGGTCCAAACTCCGGAAATGCCTTAAATACCTTGAACGCTAAAAATGTTTTTAACCATCTTTCAAATCAGCCCTGTTTCAAGTCTCTACGTCTATTCATTGCAAAGATATGGCTTTTCCGGTTTCAAGGCCCCATTAAGCAAAGGGTCAAAATATTCTAAAATCCCGTCTAAGTGATCACCTGTAATAAAAACAAAAAAAAAATTGGTTAAAAAATCTATATTGGGTCCCCATATGGGTCCCAGGTCCAAATTCGGAAATTTCTTGAACACCTTGAACGCTAAAAATGTTTTTTAACCATCTTTCAAATGAGCCCAGTTTCAAGTCTCTACGTCTATTCAATCCAAAGATATGGCTTTTCCGATTTCAAGGTCCCCATTAGGCCCAGGGTCAAAATTACATTTACAATTTTTTTTTGCCCTAAACCATCCTTGTGTGAATACGAACACACATGCAAAATTCTACAAACCGTTGTTTTAATCCATTTCCCCCACCATTACACCTCACGCTCGGCTATGCAGACAATCCAAATGGTGGGGTTCCTTTCGACGATCATGAAAATAGTAGCTATAAGCATCTGGGCCTTCTAAATTAAACTATCTTTCGCCTAAGAAGACCACGCTATGCCACTGTGAGGTCCAGGCCACTTGCACGCGACAAAAATTGAGTCGCTGCGCTCTTCTTACTGGGTTCAGGGAGGCTTTTTTTTTATTTTTAACCTCCTTAGGTGTTTAGCCTTAAAAATAACGCGATGAACAGTGGATAGGATGGCATTTATATTGCATTTTTCACGAATCTTCGCCACAGAGTCGTGAGAATTCGATGCTTTTCTTAGTATGAGGCGTCTTTCCGTGCGGCCTTTCATATTTATTCCATATTCGGACTCATTTTGTAAAAATCTCGATATGACATGTCAGCTTTTGCTGATTTTTTTTTTGCAATTTTTGATAGGGAAGACTCCTTGTATGCCTTTATTTTTCCTCCTCGACGCTATGTACAATATTTTCGCCTTAAAATTTTCTAATACATTTCACCCCTGTTTAAAATAATCTGTGCATTCCAATTTATGTACTTTAACTGATGTTGATTTCGAGCTAACACACACACACACACAAATATAGTAAGTTGACAATTTCGTATATTACATAAATATTTGTTAGTATTGTAGTTTAAGTGGTTGTAAATAGCTAACATTCGACCTGACATTTATAATAAGTACGTATATACTATAACATGTATTTCGTTAATAATTTGAAAATATTTTAGATTGTTGTCCAATTTTCAAGTATTTAATCTGTTCAAAAAATACATACTATAATATTCATCATCATACGCAATGTATGCCAAACAATGACAGAACATACTTATCCAATAGCAAATGACCTGTACAGAGATATATATTGTAGCCATAACTCTGTAAATTTAAATTGTTATCATGAATAACAAAGTAAAAATTTCATATTTTGTATAGATTGAAAATATTTTTGTGTGCTGTCAAAAATGCAGCATACATTGCATGAGTTATGGGCGTGCCAATGTTGTAGGTTTAAAATCATATTTATAATTTATAAGTAGCTATTGCTAAGTATTGTTTTATTGCAACAACGTTTAAGTATGTACAAAATGTATCTAAATGTATGTATACATCGTCATATTATTAATTTGTTGATTTATTGCCAATTAAAATTCCCATCAAAAACTATAAATTTTAATGAAAATTTGAATTCGTTTTGCATTTCATTTCGAATTATATTTTTGTGTAATCGGACTATTTTGTGGCAAAGACTTTCGAGATTTTAAATTGTGGTTTAATTACATCGGTTTGCAATTTGTGGCCGTTTGTACAGCAGCAACCAAATTCATTGCTTATTAAATTATAATTATTATTATTTATATTATTTATATATTGTATGTACCTTTAATTATTTTGGCTTATTTAGGTTGCAATTAAATCTAAACACATACATATTATTTATTTTTGAATAAAATTAAATAAATTGTTGCTGCTCCTTTTGGTATGCTACAAATTTTATCTTTAACTGGAATCAAATATTTAAGCAATTGTATTAAAGTTTTAGTGTTACAATTTCCAAAAATAATGACTGTGTATGCGTATGTGTGTGTGTGTGTGTGTAACAAATTATTACGCATAAATCAAATTAATTACATTACTATACCAATAAATCTGTACGTATAAATGAAGATTTTGAAGTAGCAAAGGGTTATTCAACAAAATGTAGGCATCAAAAGTATTTAAAATGAATTGATTGCTTGTATATAAATATGTGAAAGTGAATTCATTAAAAAAAAATAACAAATTATAACGCCACAAGGTACCATAACATATAGAAAAGCAAAAATAAATTAAAGATCATCCAAATGTTACTCAAAAGAAAAAAAAAAAGTTATTTTTGATTTGGTTCGATTCACATTTAATTTAAACTAATTGTGAATTATATTCATTATTTTAATGAAAGACTTGAGAGATTTGAGTTGAACCTAAAATGTTTTTTTGGTCGATTTCAAATCTCTTCTAATATTCAAGGAAATAGTGAATATAATTCACATTTAGTTGCAACATTTTTTAAAAATAAATAATTTATACGCCTTATTTTTCCGATGTTTATAAATGTAGTTAAAATTTTTTTTTTTTTTTTTAGTTGCTTATTTTCTTTTGAAATTTTTAAAAAATTTTTACGTATTTTTCATTAAGTTCTTTATGCAACGTTTTCAGATAGTTTTCTCAATATTCTCCCCTTGCAGTTTCCATTACAGACTATATTATGTTCCGAATTAGTATCAAATAATTCGCGTAATGCGTTGTTTTGTGGACGCGGCATTTTTCAGTTTATTTTTTATTTTTTTTTTATTTTAAATACCAGCGTGACCGAATTTTGGAATCAAAATTTAGAAAACAAATAAAAAATAAAAAGAGCTAAATATTTTATTTAGTACAAAAAGAACAGTGCCACATTACCAAATCAAAGTTAGTAAGGGAATGTAAAAGCCCACTAAATCTTGTTGATCGCCAAAAAAAACACTTTGCCATTCATGGGTTCCAGGGCATAGTTATATACCCGCTTGGTAGACGGTATACGCGGCCAGATAAGGTATCCCTTACAACAGTACCTGCAGAAGTTGTAAGGAAGTGGACACCATAAAAACGTTGGAACACATGATCTAAGAATGTGTCCTGCACTTATATCGAGTAGACTAAGACATAGATTCTGATTCTACATAGACCTACTCTTACTATATATCTTTTTCTTGAAGAAATATGAGCGAAAAAATTGCTCTCTCTCTCTGTACTTTGCCTTTCTTCATTGCAAATGAAGAAAGAGTCTGAAAATAAGTGAACGCCGAATGTTACTATTTCACCATACTCCGATGTATTTTATCAAGGTGCTCCGTTTTGAGGTCCTTGATGAAAAACTGCTATAAAATTGACATTTATAGTACTTTCAGATTGAATTATGTAGGGCAGTCGACGCGTCAGTCTTGTACAATTTTTGACATGACACGGGATTGCCCTTACTCCTAGAGATATGCTTCAAAAAAATGCCGATAAAGATGGGACATCTTTAGGTGGCTGCTGAAGGTTAAAATTTGCCTGATATCATATTCCGAAAATGATCAAAGAAATTGTACAGGTCCAAATTAATTATACGTGTCGATCAAATTTTGTATCTGCTGTGCTTCAGTTCATGTTTGATGGCATTTTTCACTAATTGTTTTTTTTTTTTTTTTATTTGATACACAACAAAATGGGTTAGGGCTACCTTAAAAATATACTAAAAAATACCACATTTTTGATCTGACCCAAAATATATTGGGGAAAGCTGCAATCAGCTGTTTTTCTTTTTTGTTTTTTGTATATGTTAAAAAAGCAAAACTTTTCTGTATGGGATAATTAGAAAATCGACTTTTAGATGAACCGAATGTGCCTAATGCATTGTTTAAATATAAATATATTTTATTTGCATTGTTTACCTTGAAATGTAACCGGTTTGGGTCTCATCGGTTGGAAGTTTTCAACGTAAAGAGCGGACATAGAAATATTTTTACTATTTTATATATAGATATTATTATTTTTTTGTATTTTTTAACACTACACTAACCACACTTTTACATGCTCAGCTGATAAATATAGCAACTATGACAATTGAAGGCGTTCACAGTTCAATTGTCATAGTTAAGTAGCACAATGAGACAACTATCAACAATCTGTGAATACCCTAAATGGCCTAGAAAATGTAGCACAGTATTATTAAATGATGAAAGCATACGACTTATCTCTTATTTAATTTTTATTGAGTACCCAAAATACATTTATTTTTATTCTTGTAAAAAAAAAACTTAAGATTGATTGGTTTCAAAAGCTTCCGAAGACGCAAAGCATAAGACGCAAGCATAATACTTTTGGAGTAGTCTATAAAACAAACAAGTTAAAATTTTCTTCTAAAAATAACAAAAATTCCTGCTGAGTAAAAGTGAAAATATTAAGTGACAACAATACTGAAAAAAAAAATAAACAACAAAGTACTTTTAAAATATTTCTTTTGCAACACCCTTTATATTCATGTGTATAGGTTTTTACACGCATAGAACGTTTATCATTGTGCCATATAAATAATTACCTTTCGGGTTGAAGTTCAAACTACACAAATGTTACATAAATACACAAACAATTGAATGAATGACTAAACGAACAAAGGTAGACGTTGACAAGTTTATTGGACCAAAAGGTGTTTTACAAAAACAACAACAACAACAACAACAAAAAGAGCAACAACAACGGTTAAATATCAATTCAATTCCAATTTGTTTACGCATAAATAAATATAAAACAAATACGACGACAAAAAAAAAAAAAAAAGACTTGCAGAAAAGGTGAATAAAACGAAGAGAAACATTGAAACCAAAATATTCCTTTTGTCTGTTCGCCATTTAAGGCTTGCAGCCATTTTAAGCCAACAAATTGAACCAAGTGTAGCAAACATACAAAACAACAAAAACGAAAGAACATTTTCAAATAATTTAAGGTGTTAAAGCAATAAAGTAAAAGTCATAAAAATCGCTGAAGGCTATAAAAAAAAAAAATAGAAAGTAAAACTAGCAACCAAAGAATTTCTTATTGTATTTTTATTTAACTTTGCTCTTTTGTTTGTTTGTTGTTAACACCTTAGCCAAAAAAAAAAAAAAAATGATAAAACTTTTATTTTTATTTTATAGTTCATTTTAAATCGAATAGATTAAAGCATCCTTAAAAGAAAAAGCGAAACAATTTCGAACATATAGAAACTATACGAAAATATTTAATAGAATACGAAAGATTTTCGTATTTGCTTAAATAATTAATTCAAAGAGCAGCACTTCGATATAAATGAAATTGAATTTTAATATTATTTTCAAGTCTAAGGAGTTACCTTCTGACCGAAACTATTTAAATACTTACTAAAAAGAGTATATCTATATATATAAATCTCCATCACCTGACCCACCGTGACTGACTTAATGACGGAAGACACGACTAGAGCCCAAACGGCTGAAGATCGAAAGCTAAAATTTTTACTCTAGATTCGTTTTATGTATGATATGAGCACTAAGATGGGATTTTGGAAAATTTTGACCAGGTGCCTAAAAAGGACCTTGTAACCGGAAGAGTCATATCTTTATGTTGGTAGACCCTAGAGACTATATGTATATGTATGGTACCTTTGTTAACTAGTAGCGATTTTGGCCTGGGACACAGTGGTGGGGGTTAAATGGATTTTTTTACCTTTTAGTACTCGCCACACAAAGTGTGAAGGTTATATTCAGTCTGAAAGTTTGCATTAAGGGAGCCATCGTAGACCCTTTAAAATATATATATTCTTGAGCAGTTTGACGAGACGAATTGATCTAGCCATCTCAGTCTGTCCGTCTATTTATTTCAATGCGATTTACTCGGTGACTACTAGAGATACTTAGCTGAAATTAGAAAATTTAGCTTTTCTTGTCAACGACCAGGTCGAGTTTGAATATAAAAGTAGCCCCATACAAACTACCCTCCTAATTTCAGTTTATGGGTAAAAACACTTCGAATCTCATCCAATGTCAAATCAAATGTGCCAAGCCCATTTTTAAAAAATATATCCCCCATACAAACTCGCCCATTTTCGAATTTTCATATGGTTTTTATTTAGGAATGTATTCAATCCAAATTGCCTAAAGATACATCTAGTATCATCCAATATAAAAAGCAAGATGCCACGCCCATTTTTAGGACAATTCCCCATACAAACTTATCGTCCATTTTTTTATGAAATTGTTTTTTTTTTTTTTGAGTAATGTATTGACTCCAAATTGAGTAAAAACCCTTTTAATATCATCCAATATCAAATCCAAGGTGCTAGGCCCCTAACAAACTTCTATTTTTATACCTGTTACACTAGTGAAAAACAGGTATATTCAGTTTGTCGGAAAGTTTGTAACGCATTAAAGGAGGCATCGTAGACCCTATGAAGTATATATATTATTGATCAGCTTGATGAGACGAATCGATTTAGTCATGTTCGTCTGTCCGTCCGACTGTTTCTTGCTGCGCGATTTATTCGCTCAGTTTTAAAGATATGAAGCTAAAATTTTAAACTTAAGCTTTTCTAGGTCCTGTCTACTTTCTATGTTAAAATTAATGTGCCACGCCCACTTTTAGGTATTGCTCCCATACAAAAGTACAAAATTTTGTCAAGTTCTTAAAAAGAAAAAAAATATATTTATAAAGCGAATGGCTTTAAATATGGCTCAAATGTTTCTTATACCATGCCAAATCTTCAGTTTAAAATTGGTTCAAATCGGTCCCCGAATTTCTAAATTTTTAAGAATATTTTTAATTTGTTTAGTATTTTTAAATAAAATTTAATACAAATGCTTCAGATTCATCTCTTGAACAAATATATCTAGTGACTTGAAACAAGGTTCACAAAGGGGTTCAAAATTTTAGAACCGCACCTAATGAAGATCTCTAAACCGAAAAAGCCATATCTTTGGAATGAATAGACGTAGATACTTGAAACTAGTCGCATTTGAAAGTGATTTCCAAATTAATAACTGCTTAAAAAACTTTTTTATATTTTATTTATTGTATGTTATATCCAAAGTACAATTTTTTTATTGTTGTGCTCTCTTGAACCCGTTCTCTTTCAAAATTTGTTAACGGTACAGCCGCATACTTTAATAATAAAGCTTTAAGGTTTTCTTTTACTTTATTTCGTTTTGAGTTATGCGGTCATTTTTACCAGATGCTACTGTGGTAAATTCGTGTATGGCTATTTGATGACAGTGACTGTTTATTTGTTTGTGTGTGTGTGTATGTTGCTTGGTATCTGCTTTTCATTTACTAAAACTGTCCAAAAATCTTGTTTTTTTTTTTTTTTTGTTTGTACAAAGTGGAACAATATAAAAAATGACTGCGCCTGACCCACTTGCAAGGACATGGATGAAACAAACGATAGCAAAACAAAGCACAAAAGAATGCAAGATATATAGTCTCAATACAGAAATACATATGTATGTATGCAGTCAACTTTTTTTGCTATAAAAAGTACCAACATAAAAATATTTGCTTTGTTCTATTGATTTCAGTTGACAACTGACAGAGCAGCAATTGGACTAGATCTGTACTACTAAAAATGTGTTGCTAAGATAATTTTAAATCAATGATTCAGCATGAACTTTGATATATTTTTATTTGAACAATCGAAATAAAAAGCAATTTTTAAATAAAATTAAATTAAAAATTACATCAAAATTAATCAAAAATCGTACACAATACTTTCAACTGAGTAAAAATTTAATAAATAATCAAAATGAAATCGAAAAGATTTAAAAATAGATGAAAAAAAAATGAAACGAATCAAAAGTTTTCTCTTTTTATATTATTTAAAAGCAAGAATAAAAAAGAAAAGACAACAAAAAGCATGGAAAAAAAATCTAAAAATCAAAAGCAGAATCAATCAGACATAAAACATTAAAATGGAACAAACGAATGAAAGCTTAAAATTTGTAGAAAGGAATAAAAGTAAATTACAAAAAAAAAAAAAAAATAGAACGAAAAGCATAAAATAGACTAAGTAAAAAAAAAAAAGTATAGGACAATCGATTTTTGTTTTGTTAAAAAATATTTTTGTATTCTTGCCTAGATTTATTGCTGTGATTTGATTCCATACATTTTTATGTAAGTTTTGAGGCTTACATTTTTATATAGAAAAAGTCTTGAAAACTAGGAAAAAAAGCAAAAAAAAAAAGAAAATTACAATAAAACTTCATCAAGTTTATTTAAGATAAAAGCTTAAAAATTTATTCAAAATAATTTTGTAAATAAATAAAATATAAAAGTTTATCAAAGCAAAAAAAAAAAAAAAATAAATAAATAAAAAATTGTATTTGCAGCATTCAAATTAAACTTTACGAGTATGCAGCATAGTAATAGAGTTCCTAATATCTGGGCCATGAGGACTATGTTTATATAAAAATTAGAGTGAAACATGGCTCTGAAATTCAAACTACTTAGGACCAAAAAAGCATAAATTACAGGGAAACACGTTAACTTCGGTGGAACCGAAGCTGTAATACCCGTTACACAAAACTTTTAATTGTTTATATGTTCACTAGGCACTTAGATTAAATTTCACGATGAATTTGATTAAATTTGTATGGAGGCTTTTCGTAATATTAGCCCGATCTTTACCATATCGACGGAGTTGACATTAGAATTGATTTTACCAAATATTAATTGAATTCATTCAGAAAAAAATGTTTTCATAAAAATGGGCGTGGCGTCTTGGTTTTGACCCTGGATGACAAAAGAAATGTTTTTACCCAATTGGGAGGGAATACATTCGTAATAAATTCATATTTTCAAAAAATATTTGAAAATGGGCGGTAAATTTGTATTGGGGCTATAGCTAAAAATGGGCGTGGTGTCTTGGTTTTGACCCTGGATGACAAAAGAAATGTTTTTACCCAATTTGAGCGATTATTTTCAAACAAAAAGTCGAAAAAAATCGATAAGTTTGTAAAAATGGGCGTGGCACTCTCGTTTTCGAACTTAACCTAGTCATTGCCGAGAAAATCTTAAGTTTAAAATTTCAGTTTAATATCTTTAAAGGTAAGCGAATGAGTCGCATAGCAACAAACAGACGTACAGACAGACAGACGGAAAGACAGACGGACATGGCGAGATCGATTCATCTCATCGAGCTGATCAAGAATATATATACTTTATGGCGTCTCCGATGCCTCCTTTAATGCGTTACAAACTTTTGAACAAACTGAATATACCCGTTTACACTATGTGTAACGGATATAAAGATTAGAGTGAAACATGGCTCTGATATTCAAAATACTTAGGACCAAAAAATGCATAAATAATAAGTATTTTCGTCCAAAAATTAAAAAAATGGGCGATAGATTTGGACATGGCTAGATCGCCTCATCTCATCGTGCCGATCAAGAATATATAAATAAGTACCAGGAAACCATTTTTTATACCTTGTACCCAAAGGGTAAAAGGGTATATTAAGTTTGTGCGAATGTATGTAACAGACAGAAGGAGGCAAGATAGACCCTATAAAGTATATATATATTCTTGATCAGCATTGGAAGGGGAGTCGAACAAGCTTTGTCTGTCTGTCTGTCCGTCCGTCTGTCATGCTGTCTGCCGTATGAAAACGATTATTTCGGAGACTATTAGAGGTAGAGCTTTCAAAATTGAAACTTAGACTCTCCTAGGCCGTCAAGTGTGCACTTACTAACGGTTTTTCTCTAGACCCATTTTAAAGAGTACCCCCCATACAAATCTACCCCAAAAGTTTGGGGTTTTGCATTAAAACGACATTGTCTTTTATTCTAGGAAGTTCAAATTTAGTATAAATTATGTCTATGATAGTCCCAATAAAATATCCCAATATGGATAGGACCAACAAAATTTTAGGTATAGCCCCCATACAAATTTACCCCAAAATTTTGGGTTTTTACATAAAAACGTCATTGTTTTTTATTCTAGAAAATTTGAATTTAGTATAAATTATGTCTATGATTGTCCCAATGAAATAGACCAATATGGGTAGGCCCAACAAAATTTTAGGTATAAATCCAATCAAAGATATACCCGATTTTTTAAGTTTTTCTATGAAAATTCAATTCAATGAGGTATGGTAGAAAAATAGAACCTAACTAAAGGTACATATAGATTGGGTACAGGGTATCGTGCAGTCGAGCATACTCGACTTCAGCGTTCTTTCTTGTTTCATTATCGTGTTGTGGGTCATTCGTTAATTAAGGTTAATAAAGAATTTTATTTATCGTTTTTGAGGTGCCTACGCTAGAGCATTCGCAGAAAATGGCCGGAATTGTGGAAGGACAACTCATTTTACTGGAGTACAAATCCAAAAACTCATGAAATACCATCGAGCAACAACCGTATTCTCTAGAATTGGCTACCAGTGATTTTTAACTGTTCCTATGGAGCCTATTTATATATTACATCAATAAAATAATGTCCGCAATAGAGTTGTCATGATTTCTAAATAACAATGATTCACAAATTTTGCAAAAGTTAACCTAAAAGCCGTGTTCTCATATTTACTAAAACTTTTCGATTTTAGTAAAATCGTACTGATTTAAATTATTCATTTTCCGACAAATTACAAATCAAATTTCCTGATGCATAAACTAAATGCTTTGCTAACAATTAAATAATGCTCAATAATGTTTTCTTTTGATTTCATTTATACATTTGCCCTTAAATAATTAAGCTAGACTTCATACACATCATTGTATTTCCTCTTTATTTTTTTTGCTCTAATTAAATAAATTACCAAACCAAATATTCTATTACAATATTAAATACATGCATGCACATGACACATTTGTTGTTACACTTCACACACACATACAAAATGTATCTAGATACATGAAAGAAAAGTCACGTTCATGCAGACATTTCAGTAGCAAACAAAACAACAACAAATAAATTCCTATTCGTCTAGATTTACTTCACTATTAATTAGGAATTATTTTTTTTTTTTTGTTAGTAAATAGACTTGCAGATATGTGTATTTAAATAAAGATGCATGACGGACAATTTGACAGACAGACAGACAGACACTGACTCGATGCTGTGATTACAAAACATAAAATCTGCATCTCATTAATTAGTGCCAATAAACAATGCGTACAATGCCTTGTTATGCGATACAATAATAAAATAATGGCATATCTCTCATTGTGAATAACATTTCCAGACACATTTTAACTAAAATTGTACTAGTTTAATGTGATCAACTGGTGCGTATACTATACGTACTCGTATATGTCATGCACATCAATGAATGATTAAATTGTCAGACCCGACAGACAGACGGACAGACAGACGGACCATTGTAAATTGCAAATAATTTAGACCGCATGCAGGTGCTTTGCTGTCGTCATTTAACAAAGCAAAATAATGATATACATTTTGCTCCTTAATATGAGTCCTTGTCGTCATGGTTGTCATGAACACAGCATATTCGGCAACAGTTGATTATGATGATGCTGATGCTGATGAGCGGAATGGATGTGGCCACGTTCTAAAATAACAATGTACCGGCATAACTTGATCATTATTAACATACATAATGCATGTTTGCAATGGGTACAATTCTGGTTTGACTTGATTACCAAATTTGTTGTATCTTATTAAAACAAAATGGCGCAGTTATTCAATATTCGAATTAATGTAAATTAATTCATTTTACATTTTAATGTTGTATTTTTCTTTTTTGGTCTTAAGTGCATTTGTGCGCAGTAAATAACAATTACAGACTTTATAATGGATTGCCTTGTATGTAAATATTTTCCAAGAAGTAAATTAAAAAGAAAAACCCATGTAATACTTTAAATACAATGCCAGAATGTGTATGCAAATACATATATAATCGATTAAAACGTTTGGACTAAGACAAACAGAATGAAGAATAAAATCATCAAGGAATATATTCGTATGTGCATTTAAATGAAGCAATTTGCACTTGAGTTAAAACGAAGAAATGGCGCCATTGTTTTTTCAGAATATATTATGAAATATACCAAGCAAAAGTCTATAAAAGAAATGGAAGCTGCAAAAAACAAGAGTTTTCGATAAAAGATAAATAAATATATATTTTTTTAAATAAAATAAATACTAAAAATCTCTTTGTTTAATACAGAATCTAAGGTCTTGAGTTCATTAAATATTTTAAAATAATTGCATCATACTACTGTGAACAAAAAGTAAGGTGAATTTGTTTGTAAAATGTAAATCTTTATTTATTCTTGTAAATCAATTTCATCCCCTTCAAAGTAATCCCCTTCCGATAAAATACACTTATGCCATCGTTTTTTCCATTCCTCGAAAAATGCCAGATAGTCCCATTCCGGTATAGATATCAGCGCCTTCTTCGATTCAGCTTTTATCTCCTCAATCGACTTCCCAGGAGTGTTCTCTTGAGTTTTGGAAATAGCCAGAAGTCACACGGAGTAAAATCAGGCGAATACGATGGTTGCGGAATGATATTGATTGCATTTCTGGAGAAAAAGTCACGAAGAATCGATGCTGTTTTTCCAGAAAATTCACCATATTTGGTAGCAAACGAGACTTGGCACGTTTGAGGCCCGAAAAATCTTTCAAAATGGTATTAATTGATCCTTTCGATACGCCAATTTTATCAGCAATGTCTCTTATAGTTAATTGACGGTGTGCAAGCGCTAATTCTTTTACTTTTTGGATGTGAGCATCGTCCGTTGAGGTCAATGGTCGACCAGGGCGCTCTTCGTCTTCAACACGTTTTCAACCTTCTTCTTTGAAAAATTTATACCAATCATTTATTGTTGATTTTGGTAGAGCTCGGTCCTCGTAAGCATTCTTCAACATTTTTCTTCCATTTATTCCATTCAGAAAACAAAATTTGATGGCACTTATCTGCTCAATTAAATCAGACATTTTAAAAATCGAAAAATGCGCTCTTTGTCGTTTGGTAAACACATTCATAAATATATAGTGATATTGACATTTACATGAAATTTGGCCCAGATTTTATTAACAGTCCTGCCAACTCAATAAAAAAGAACTAGCCCGAATTGTTAAGCCCGCAAAGTTTAAATTGAAAATTCTCCTTACTTTTTGTTCACAGTACTACAGTATGTCCCAGATTAGTAGGGGCACCAAGATTTTTAACTATAAAATTTTTTCTACTTTAACAAACTGCTTTAGTGAAAAATGTGGTGTCCCAAATTAACAGGGGGCACTTAAAAAATTAAGTTTTTTGGTTATAAAAATGATTTCTTCGCATAAATTGTAGTCAAAACATTCGTTATTATTACTTTTAAAAAACACAATGACCTATCTCTTTTTGTTTTCGAGCTACAGCCATTCTCCTTGAACCTGCGAAATAGTTCATTTACCACATTTGAGCTAAATTTCACAATTCCACCCGTCATTAAAAAGTTAGAAGTGATAGAAAGAACTGGGTGCCCCTATTAATCTGGGACATACTGTATATAAATTCTCAAATTAGTGTACATATATGTAGGAAGAAAAAATCTTGGTTGCCCCTAACCTTGGCTATAGCTATTCTCTGTTTTAATGACTCATCCTAATTGCTGTACCGAAATTGTCCAAACGATTCATAACCATATTTAAGAACTAACTTAATGCAAGTCGAATCAATATCGAGCTATTGTGTGAATTTAAAAACGTTTTAGTATACCGTGAAACAAGCTTAGAAGCGTTTTTTTTCTGGATTGTGGAACTTTAATTCAACCTCTCTATTATACAGCTTATAAATACAAATTTTAGTGACTTCTCAATAGCTCAAGAAAATTGCACCATAAATGTATCGTTTGAACTTGATAGTATGCTCGATACAAAAACAAATACAACTATCAAGTCTTCCTCCAACATCGGCATCAGCTATTCAACACTTGTGTCGAGTATACTATCAAACATGGCTAGGCAATCAGCTGAACCCAAAATACTATGGTTGGAAATTGATAGATAATCCTCTGGAACCGATTCAAATTTTACTTCAGAAAAACGTCTCAACACTATTTTTAGCAATTGCAAAAAAAAAAGTTGTGCCAAATGTGGCTGTAAAAAAGTCGGATTGTTTATGTACTCCAGTGTGTACCAATTGCCAAGGTCAGTTTTGCTTAAATGTCTAGTTGAGTACAATACAGGAAGATGACTCAGCCACATTTGAACAAGTTTTGAACATCCAGCAAGAAGAAGCGGAAGAAGAAGAAATCAAAGAATACATGACTGTTGAAGTAGACTAATGAAATCAAATCATTAGTTAACCCAATAATCAATATCAATAATAAGGTAATATCTAGAACTTTACGGGTATTGTTCTCTTAAATTATCCAAAAATTGTCATGACGGGAAAAACCACGGTAAAAAAAAAACGCGCCGAAAACACTGCCTCACAGGTGGCGTGAAAAAGTGTGCAAATCATGTATAATGTAACTCTTAGAATCGAGATATCTCAGGAATGGTATTTCTTGGGAAAAAAATCATGAAGATCATTTTTGTAGAGTTTTAGGATCTACAACTTGGTTTTCTTAATGTTTTCGTTACCAAAAAAAACTCCCAAATCCTTGAACTTTGACCGCGAGCAACTTTTATAGCACACATAGGATCGATGTTGATTTTTAAAACTTTATTTGTAATGGTTAACTCCTGCTCTCCACAAATATTTGGCTCTCCGGGAATTTTTTGTTATTTGACCACTATTTTTATGTCTAAATTAACCGGACTACATGATGAGAGTTAAGAAGAGCAACAGCTGATTATCGCTAGATTCTGGTGCTTGTGTATATTTTTCCCATTGACGAAAAAAAAATTTTTTTAAAAAAAAAATTCCCTTTTTACATTAACTTTTAGAATATCGAAACATATCATTATAATCAAAACAAAGTTTCCAATCCTATGCATAATATTTATTTATATTAATCGTTTTATGTTTTACACAATGTTTGGTGTATGTAAAAGGTTTTATCTTTTTAAATTAAATTCCAAAAACTATTCGAGTTAAGGTTGCGCAACAAGCCAAAATTTAAATTAAATGTTAAGCTATGCTTACGCTTAAAAACCAAGTTGGAATGTAAATGGAAAACTTTATAAAATGGCATTTTGTTCTTAGTTGCAGCTACAGCAAAAGTTGCCAAGGAAACAATTTCAGTAAATCATTAAAATTGTGTATTTCGCTGCGTTTTCGGTTGATTTTATAATTTCAAAATGACAAATGAAAACGTTTTTGCACAAAATGGGGGCAAGAGCATCCAATTTGAAACCGATGAGTAAGAGATATCATGTTGATATTTTGGTTTGCCTTATGTCGACCCTTATCAAATGCGATTTTCCAAAATGCCAGCGGAAAACTTTGAGATTGGAATGAAAAGAAGCAGCTGCAATGTATGAATTTGTGGTTTGTTGAGCCAAAAAAAGAAAAAAAAAATAAAGCGTTTAAATTGTTTGGTTTTTCAGGTTTTTTTTCAACGACGTTTTTAAGGCAATTGCACGCGGATTTTGTAACATCTACTTTCCATTAAAAAAAAAAAAAAATCGTTAAAAATAAAATTTGATGTCTCTTTTTCATCGCAGAATTTGAGTTTTGACATAATGGGCGAATAAAAAGACCATTATTTTTAATTAAAATATTAGCTGCTTATGTCATTTAAAACATGACATCAGCAGCATTGCCGAGTGTTGTAAAGGATGCTTAGATGCCAGCGCAGCCAGCACAAATATTATTCATTTGCGTAGTTAAACTTTTCCTTTTTTTTTCCTGCTGTGCATTTTAAGCGTTTTGCATTTTTTGTAAAAAAAAAAAGAAAAATAATGAATTAAATTAAAACTTTATTCCGATCAAATTAAAAATTGTAGTTCGCTTTCAGTTCAACTTTTGTTCAGATACTTTGTGTATCTTAGTTGATTTGTAATAGATACAATTATGAATACATATTTTTGACAGTTTTATAAAACTTATTATGAAGACTCAGTGTTAAATCTTTGGTATTCCAATACAGATTATGTTTGTTTTTTATTTAGGATGTTTATTAAATATTTCTTTTAGGACATAAAAATTTTAGGTATAGCCTCCATTCAAATATACCACATTATAAAAGTTTTTTCTATGAAAATCCAATAACTTAAGGTACATAAATATTGGGCACAGAGTATCTTGAAGTCGAACATACTCGACTTCAGTGTTTTTTCTGGATATTTTATTTTTATTTGTTACAATTTAAAAACATTAGAAAATCAAAACTTTTTTTTTCAATGTTGCAACAAAAATTTTAACTACACAAAATCCGCTTACGTATTTCTATGAATTTTTCTGCTGTTCTATAGAAACAAATAAAAGCTTTTAAAAAGTAAATATTTTACTGTATCTTTCAGTGTGCTCAATGTGCAAGTATTTTATTTCTCGTAATGGAATCTACGCAGATAGCTTCTGGCTTCTATGAAATTGATTATGAGAATATATCTTTTATATGTAAATGTTTTTTGGAGGACTGTTAGAGTCAATATTCAAAAGCAATGACATTATATGTTAATATGAATATAGTAACACATATAACATATTTGAAATAGAGCCAATTAACTTGGATTCTTCACAAAACTCGTGATTTTATTTATTTAACCGGAAGCCTACTTATTAGTTAGCCACATGTTTTCCTGATCTCCATTGAATGGAGAGTCGAAATATCTATGTTTGTCTATCTGACCATCCTTTTATCTGCCTTATGAAAACGATTATTTTAGAGGCTATAAAATGTAGTGATAGAGCTCTCCAAAACCGTCAAGTTTTCACTTAAAAAACTTTTCTCTAGTCTCCCATCAAAATTTTAAGTTTCTTTATTTCTTAATCTAAGAACTTTAAATTTAATATAAACTGTACCTATATTGGTCCCAAAAATATTCTAGTTTGAGTAAAATCGAAAAAATTATAGATACACCCCGCAAAACGTACATTTGTATATACCCATTTTTTTACTTTTTTATATGCCTGACTTTTTATACCCGACACACATAGTGTGAAGAGTATTATCAGTTTGTCGTAAAGTTGGTAATGCATTAATGGAGGCATCGGAGATCCCATAAAGTATATATATTAGTGATCAGCTCGACGAGACGAATCGTTTTAGCCATGTCCGTCTGTCTGTCTGTCCGTCTGTCGGTCCGTTCCAATGCGTTTTTCTCAGAAAGTTTAAAAGATATTGAACTGAAATTTTAGACTTGAGCTTTTTGTGCTCCTAGGCAATATGTATGTCAGAACCAAGGTGCCACGCCCATTTTTACCTAAAAATACCACTTTTTCGATTTTTTGCATGAAAATAGATATTATTTTTGAATGTATTTACTACAAATTGGGTGAAAACACTTCTAATGACATCCAATGTCAAAAGAAAGGTGCCACGCCAATTTTTTTAGATTTCTCCCATACAAACATAGCGCCCATTTTTCAGATTTTGAATGAAAATAGTTCTTATTTATGGATATATTCACTGCAATCTGGTTAAAATCACTTCTACTGTTATCCTATGAATATGCTACCGTTATGACAAGGATCGGGTCACTATAACATATAGATCCCATACAAACTCACCTTCCATTTTTTTTCTTTCAAGAAAATGTTAAAAGTTTTGTGTGGCTGGTATTTGAGCTTCGGTGCTATCGAAGTTAACGTTTTTTCTTGTTATTGCTTATAATAGAAAGACCAAAATTACTATGGTTCATTTTTATGTTGAACATAACCGGAAGCTACTGAGTTTTATTCACATGGAACTCTATGACACATAGCCCCCATTCAAAGTTATTCCAAACTTTGAAATGCTTATCAAAATTTTCTATGAATTTTGGGTCACTGGTTACGAATATGAAGTCGGAACTCAAACTGATTCAGATTCTGATTCAACGACCCAAAACATATTGGAAATGACCTTTCATTTTTTATACTCTGCACACAAACGGTACAAGAATGTATTACGTTTTCAAAGAAAGAGGCTTGGGTGACCCTCTAAAGTATATAAATTCTTTATCAGAGTCGATCTAGCCATGTTTGTCTGTCTGACTGTCTGTCTGTTTATTTCATCGCGGTTTACTCGGAGATTACTAGTTATATTAAATTAAAAATTTAAACTTTAACTTTTCTCGGCAACGACTAGATTAAGTTCGAAAATGAAAGTGCCACGCCCATTTTACGTATAGCCCCATATAAACTCAGCGCCCATTTTCGAATTTTTGTATGGTTAATATTTCGGAATGTATTTACTTCATTTTGAATAAAAACAAACCTAATATCATCCTAAGTCCACACCAACGATATAATCAGGCTCTAGCCACTATAACATACATATATCCCCATATAAGCTCACCTCTCATTTTCTGATATTTCAAGAAAATTATTGTTTTATTTTTTATCTTGAGTTGTATGAAACCTTTGATCCCTCCCATCCCATCTGGAAGTTCTATCACCACTGATTTTTCGAAACTGTCACAAATTTAGGTAAAGTAAATTATGGCCATGGTAAGAACCTAAATGTAAGGAAAGGACCTATAAAGAGAAATACATATAGAGCTAATTGAACACAAAATTATATAGATGCGTTGTCTGACTTGCTCAAGCTTTATGTAAAATTTTTATTACGTATACGTAATCTGCAACAATATCGTCACATAATTTTGTGTCAATTTCCACTTTTTCAGCTAATAAAGAAAATCCTTTGAACAAATTTTATAACGCGCGCTTACCTTAAAATAATAAAAAACAACTTCAAACCATTAACGCTGTTATGCCATTATTTTTTTTTCAAATATAAACGCAGCATGACTCTTTTTAAAAGCATTTCAATCAGAATGATTTCAATCTCGTGCAAATTTTCAATCGATAATGTCAATACACACACACACACATACACACACAGAAAAAAAACCCGCATTGATGCTGTAACTAACAATAAGCTTCTAAATGATTGAACGATTGGATGAATGATTGAATGAATGGAATGGAATGGAATGAATGCATGAAAGATTGAATAGCTCAAAGGCGCACGATATAAACATGTAAACTGGCTGAATTTTGACATTACCGAACAATGTCGTTAATCAAAATCCTTTCAAGTTTTACAGTTGTGAACGCTATTGAATCAATGGCACGTGAATATGTGATGAAATGCTGACACACATCCTTTCACACGTGTACACACACGCACACAAGCAAAAGTAGGTATACTCGTACACATGAAATATATGTCAACTAAGGTCAATGGAATATTTTCGCTTTTTTTTTAACACAAACAAATACAATAAAATATGTTATATATCGTAGACCATCATCTGTGACCTTGACTCTGAGCTGTAGCTGAATTGCTTTTAAATTGTAAATATATTAAATATATAAGTAAGTATATGGCGACAAAAAAAAAGATACAAAAAACAAAAGATACTTTTAATAAAAATGTTTTCATATCTTTTATTTTTTTTTTTGATGTTTTTCCACTGAAACCTTGCATTGAAATGTTTGCGCCGTTTTGCCTGACGGCGTGCAATGCGGTTAAATTAAATCTGCTGCCAAACACACTTAATTCGCGCATCCCGCCAACAGCCAAAAGCAGAATAAGTGCATAAAGTAGATACTTATGTAAATGTGCCTGCGGCACAGTCTGAGTGTCGATCTATGTGTATCTGTGTGTGAGTTAAACTACTAAACGCACTCGGTGTCCTTTACGTTGTGTATTTGTATGTCTGTCTGTCTGTCTGTCTGTCCGTCTACACGTGCTTCCTGCATTTCAGTAAATGTGTAAACATACAAAACGCATGAACTTTTACGATTTCAGTGCTCTCTCTCTTTCTGTCTTTCATTTACATTTGAAACAGGAAAAAACTTGCGCATACAAACACACCATCAACAACAAGAATAACACTCGACTAGACTCCCACAGTATACTCGAGTTGTTGTAAATATGTAGTTACGAAACCGACCAAGAGCAGTTCCTCTTACTAACCATCAGCACCCTAAATGCATGCATGGGCGTACATTAAATAGGATACTTGATGTATCTTCAACCGCTTAACTTATTAATAAAAATCAAGCATAATTAAATATGTAGCATTTAATTGATTGGCAATAGAAGCTTAAAGAAGCATAAAGAATGTAAGGGGGCGACCACACCACACTGTATAAACATTTTTGAATAAATCTACATCAATAATGTTTATGGTTTTGCTTTGTTCAAATAAGCCCATCGTCTAAATTAGGTAACAACCCAGAGGGAAACACTTTAGATGCCTTTTATGCCAAGCTACGCCTACTGCATAGAACGAATCATGAGCAGAATATATATGGGGTGGCAATATGCAAACGTGAAAATCGACCCGTTAAGAATTTTGGAGGATCTTTACCTTGCTCTAGCCAAGGCATGTAACAGATTAAATTCAGCACCCCCCACTGTCATATAAACAAGTGTCTCTCACCTGCTTAAAGAGACCTCTTCGGCATCCGAATAAACACACGAGCAGTGAAAGTATATCTCCAACTCGTTGAGTACGGCGGCCATAGAGGTTATTCTCTATATAAGACTTCGGAGGCAATCCTGGTACGGTAAGGAGTGACGCTTTGCTACGTCAGTGAAACAAATCGCCTAGAAGACTAAGAAACTAAGAAGAGCGGAAAGAGCAAAAAGAAAGATCTGGAAAGGCGTCATTTGTAAAAAGTTAAAATTATGTGCAGAAATGAGGCTCGAAATTTGATTAAAAAATCAATCGTTTAACCCGGAGCCTCTTTCTGCAAAAGATTCATATGCAAGAGTCGTGACGGAATCACTTAAGTTATGAAACAACCATTTCTTAGCCGTACTTGGGGGCAAGGCCGAGAATAATACCGCCAGCAGGACTACAGCGGTATATAGTAAGTCCCTGTCCCCTACCAATCTGGTACCATACGTTTAAAGTTTGTCAATACCAGTGCGGTTTTAAAACAACAAATTTGACCAACGACTCCATATTTAGACTGCGACAGATCCTGGAGAAAATTCGCGGTCTGCAATGCACTGACTAAATTTGGCATACCTGCAAATATTGTTCAACTCTGTATTATGACGTTAGCAAACACTCCAAGCATTTTCAAGGTAGGTAATCTATTAAACTTACAATACCATTCCTGAAGATCATGTCAAAAGCTGACAAATAGATGAGTTCGAGAGAAAAATTCTTCGAAAAATCTTTGGACCTGGCAGAGACTCCGACGAAACGAATTTACTAGCGAAATGTGAACAAAATCGCCGTTGCGTTTGAAGGGTCAGATCTTAGAATATATCCGAGATCTTGGAGCCCCTAATTCGTACACTTTACAAAAAAAAAACCATTAGATCTTTTTTATCTGGGTCAATACAAGAAGTGATGCCCAGACAAAAAAAAAAAAGCGGTAATGAACACGTACCAGGTGGTCACATAAGAAAACGGTGTTCAATTTTTTTGATTGAAAATATAAATTTTTTGTAGAAAATGTTAATACAAATCAGAAAACCGCATCGGATGATTGAAAAACATTCCTACGCGCTCGATAGCCGAATAAACGAGCTGTTCGGATCAGCCGATCGAAATTGCATATGCTCATAGACTCACTGTTGATTTAAAAATTACTCTCAAGTGTTCGTTATCTTTCACTCACAGTTTATTCAGCTCGTGTTCAATGCGTTAAGTTCGGCCGATCGTTCATTCACGATGCACAACGATGATTGCTCTGATCGAGAATAAAACTCAACTCACAAAAATCAACTCGTATGATTTTATTCATGACGAGTAAAAAGCATAAGAAGTTGAATTATATACGAGCACGATTCACTCAAATTATATCGCATTACGCGTTCGTCAGCATGAGCTGATTTTTATTCAATTTTGAGTTTTGTTCAGTGAGTTGAGTTGGATGAGGCAATATGAAAGTGGTGACAGCCAGCAAGCCACGCCCTATAAGTAATAGCGCAAAAGTTCATATAATATTGTACATGTGCCCAACACTGACTTAGACGCATTTAAATATATTTTTATATTTTTTTTATAACGAAACAGATTCGAAGTAAACTGTTCCCAAGAAATGTGTACTAACTACGTCTATGAGTATCATGGCGCTGTATTTATAACAAAATGTAGATATGTAGATAGGTACATACGTACATACATACATACTACACTACGTACATATGTTTTTATGTGCAAGTGACTTAGTCGCATAATTATGTCACGTAAGTTTAGAGCAGTTAACTCTGATGTTGCAATTTAGTAGCAATTCACGCTGAAGCACTCTCTTATTCGTTTGCTCACTCATTCATTCACATTCACATTGTGGCAAGGAAACACCCACAGAACAAGGCAATGCCAGCGGTTGATGTGCATACAAACAATCAAACGAACAAACAAAAACAACTAAGAAATATACACACACACACACCCATGCACCTACCTACACTACGCTGCGTGTCACAAGTGGCCTTTAGTGTTTTATGACTGCCGCAAGCAAAAGTCGTCGTAGTGCTAAAACTGAGTCGAACCGAGTCGAGTCTAGTTTAGTCGACTCAACTCAACTCAAGTCAAGTTCTGGCGACATTTACATACTACGTTCATGTTAATTCGTAGCACTTTGTTTTAGTAGACTGAAAAATTGCGCATACGCCCTGTTGAGATGGTATAATGAGCTAAAAGGAGCAACAACAACAACAACCACAACAAGTATAACTGCAAAACCAATGTCAGTGAAAGCAGTTAAATATAAGAAGAAAGTAAAAATGAGCAAATGCACTTATTAACACAGCACACACAACTTGATCATCGTTTTTTAACCCTCCTCATTTATTTTGCTATTTTTGATACATATAGTATACATATAGGATATAATGTGTTCTATGCTATTCTTAGCCTTACTATGTCATTGTTCTTTGACACACTTTAAATGTTAATTGAGTCGAAAATCACTTAACCCCATTAATGTCGAACGCATTTGGAAATCTAAAGAGTTGATGAGATGTACACTTTTCAATTATTATCAACATTTTTAAGGCGAACATTGGTTATGTGTAAAATTTCTATTGTTGCAAATGCATCGGGTATATCTGAGTCAAAAGCAGGCAGTTGGTGTTTTGATTTGTTTTTGTGTAAATATGCATTAGCGCATAATCTTGTGGTTGTTTTGATTTTGTATCTGATTATATTGTTTCTGAATGTTTGCATTTGACACCTTAATTAGCTAAATTATTCGAAATAGTTTAGCTTTAATATATTTCAAGTCTTTTGTTTTTAATTTTATTTTTTCCGTCATTGAAACCTAGATAAATTGTTAAATGAAGATATTTAAGTCAAATATAATTAATTATTATATAAACTAGCTGTACCCTGCCACGCCTCGCTGTAGCATATTGTGATTGCATGCATAAATAATGAATATACAAAGCATAAATTACATATCCATTTAATTTTGTAACAATGGTGGGTATACAATGTTCTTTGTTTTTCGGTTCTCGGCATAAATGTAAAGGAGCCTATCTTCACCATTGAATGGCCCCGTCAATATTGTTGCTCCCACTGCATTGTTCATCAATTTCTTGACTGCGAGTCGCGTGCCGTTGCAGAGTTTCGGTTGATTGATGTTCCGCAACAAGATAATTGGCACACCTATCTTCAATTTCATTATGTGTGGTAGCATCCTCCGCGATCGAGTGAATTCAAAAATTCTGTTTTGTGTAATTAACGGCCTCGTGACACGTGGTTCACATGTGACTGCTGTTACCCTTGGCAACACTCGCGAGTGTGGAGCTGGTGGCCTGCAGTTGGCGCAGCAGCAGGGGCACGAGGAATCGCGAAAAAACTGATATATTTGCAAAAGCAAATATGTTATCAACATAAAACGTAGATAAAAACTGAGTCCGAACCTCAACACATGTTGTGTCAAAATTTGGGCTTAAACGGTTCAGAGCTTTTCAAGACTATAAGCCTCGTATATACGAACAGAGAATTATTATGTAGGTTTAGATAGATTACACAGGCCTAAAAATATTTACTTTATAGGGTATATTCAGTTTGTCCGAAAATTTGTAATGCAATAAAGGGGACATCGTAGACCCCATAAAGTATATATATTTTGGATCAGCTCGATGAGACGAATCAATCCATGCTCGTCTGTCTGTTTACCGCTATGCAAATCTTCCGCTTAATTTTATATATATTTAACTGAAATTTTGAACTTATGCTTTTCCGGCAACGAATAGGATGTTCAAAATTAAAGTGCCACGCCCATTTTTGGATATAGCTCCCATTCAAACTTTTTTTTTGCCGATTGGCCAAACGGCTAAAGATAGAAAACTGAAATTTTTGCTGTTGTTATATATATTAAATTTTTTTTTTTTTTTTAATTTTTTATTATAGGGCAGTAGTAAGTCGTGATTTCGAATATATTTGTCCCAGCGTCTAATGGGGGTCCTGAAACCGGAGAAGCCATATCTGTGGAATGAATAAACTTAGAGACGTAACTTTGCGCATTTGAAAGATTGTTTGAAAATATGTTTAACATGTTTTAGAGACCTCCGAAATTTGACCCTGGGACCCATTAGATAGACTTAGACGTGATTTGAACAATTTTGACTAGGGGCTCAATGTGACCTTCAAAGCTGGAAAAGAGATATTTTTTTTTTTTTTTGGAATGAGTAGACCAAGAGACTTGATATTAGGCGTATTTGAAAGATGATTTAAATTTATTATACTTATTATTATTCTGAAATTTCTACCTTTTGCACAACGGGGAAAACAGGACCGAAATATTGACATTAGCTAAAATTTTTTTTTAATATTTCCTGTTTATTTAAAGTACAATATAGGTGATCACCTAATCAAAATTTAGGAAAATTTTTATTAAAAGGACCTTAAAAACATAATATTGGGCGCATTTAAAAGATAATTAAAAAATATTTACGTGTTCGAAGGTTTTCCTTAAATCTCTAGACTTGATATAAGGGTCTTTTGGGTTTAATGTTTAGCTTGGCGATACTTAGTGTGGAGGGTATTTTCATTTTGTCAGAAAGGAGACATCGTAGTCCCTATACATTATATATATTTTTGTTCAGCACGACGATACGTGTCGATCTGGCCATATCCGTCTGTCTGTCTGTCCGTCTGTTTGTTGCTATGCGATTTATTTGATGAAGATATAAAGATATTGGGCTGAAATTTGAAACTTAAGATTTTCTCGGCAACGACTAGGTTAAGTTCGAAAATGAGAGTGCACGCCCATTTTTAGGTATAGCCCCCATACAAACTTATCGATTTTTTTCGATTTTTTGTTTAAAAATAGTAATTATTTATGAATGTACTCGCTCCCAATTGGGTAAAAACATTTCTTTTGTCATCCAGGGTCAAAACCAAGACGCCACGCCCATGTAACGGGTATTTCAGCTTCGGTTCCACCGAAGTTAACGTTTTTTCTTGTTTTATATAAAAATAGGTCATTTATTAAGCTAATTATTTAAACTATGATAAAAACTCTTGTTATGGTGGTCCATGTGTCCAAAGTATAAACATTCTAAAAAGATTGGATCACTATATCATACAATCCCTATCACGTAAAATTCATGTGACGGGTATCAAAACTCTGGTTCTACCGATGCTAAAGTACTTTCCTGTTTCCAATTCTTGTTTTGCATTTTGTATTAAAATTTTTATTGTTTTTCTTTTTATTTTTATTATTACTTCTGCTCTCACAATCAGGCACATCCAATCTAGTTCTTTGATAATAAGATTGTCAGCAATGGTTACAGCAACACCCAATAACGCACAGAAATTTGTATGTGTTGTTGTTTTAAAGATTTAAAAAAAGGCACCTCTCTCCCTCTCTTCGAGTTGAAAATCATATTCATTAGCGGTCTGTAATAGAGTGAATATGCGTGCAACACGAAATGAGTGCGTGTAGAATACAGCAACCACTCATTTGTACTCACTGTGTACTTATTGTGTCAATATCCTTTTCTTTGTTGCTTTTTTCTAAATACGGACTGGAACATCTTACGCTAAAAATAATTTTAATTTAAGACACACTTCCAAATGTTTTTATTTTAATTTTTATCTCTTATTTTATTAAAATATATAAAACACTACCTTCGATGTTTATTGAAAACTGTCTTCGAAATCCTTAGATACTTTTTTCGTTGTTATGAACAAAGTTTTTACAAAAGTTTTTTTTTTTTTTTTTTTTTTTTGCATAAATCTTTTTTTTATTTTTTGTTTTCATCTATAAATTCTTATTTTTTGTTTTTCAGCTGCCCAAGTGTTGTCCTCTAGCTGCTATTTTTTACTGCATTTATTGTTTCCGTTTATCCTTCTGTTGTTTTTTACCATTTTTTATTTGTTGTTTTTTTTTCTTTTTGGTTTTACATTGAACGAGTTGCGAAATTCATATTTTGTGTAATCTTATCACTTGCAGCACACTTTGGGTAAACTATTTAAAATTAGATCGTTTTTTTTTTTTTTTTTTTGTTTTTTTTGTCTTGTCTGTTTTTTTATTCTCAATTGGTATACTTTGTTGTTGTTGTTGTTTTTACTTCCGCCACCATTTTTCATTGTTTCAATGAATCAGTTGAGAGCATGTAGATTGGCATTCATTTTTTTCTCCTTCTTTAAATGTCCTCAAGCGACTTGAGCAGAGTTCGACAGAATGTTTTCTTTTAGTTTTTATTTTCCTTTTTTTTTAGTTTTCTGTTTGACTGGCAGTATGTATCTGATTCTTTTTTCAAATAATAAAGATACAGGACTATATACTTTGTTTTGTATGTATACGAAGCATTGTTGTGCAAGATTTAACCAGAAACAATTTATATGTAAAACTATGAAAGAAAAAAAAAGCGAAAAATGCATTACTCAAAAAGTGACAAACTCAATTTTATGTTGATATAGAGTAAGTTTGTAAACAAAGTATTTTATTAACTACTAGTTGAAATACCCGGCCTTGCTCGGGTGAGGCAAAAAGTTGTTTGCCTCACCAGCTCATCAGCTCAAACTTTTTTCGAGTTTATTAAGTAAGTGCAAATGTAAAGTAACAGACAAGAGGCGAAATGATAGACCCTGTATAAGTTTATAGTAATATATAAATGAGCAGCATTGATAGGGGAGAGTCGATCAAGCTATGTCTGTCCGTTCGTCTCTCCGCTGTCTTCCGTAACTTATCGTAACATTTTCTCGGAGTCTATGTTTAGCTTATAGAGGCACCATATTTGAATTTTTGACTCTCCTAGGCCATCGGGTTGTTAATAACCTCTCTCTAGCCCAATTTTTAGGGGTACCCCCATACAAATGTAACCCACAAATTTTAGGATTTTGAATAAAAACTTCTTTGTTTCTTATTCTAGGAACGTTAAATTTAGAAAAAATTTTACATATGATAATCCCAATGAAAAATTCCAAAAGGAATGGGTAGGACCATACAAATTTTAGGTATAGGTCCATACAAATTTACTCCATTTTTTTTTTTTTTTTTTTTTGATTTTTTTGCATAAAAAGAAAAAACTTTAACTTCGGTGGATACGAAGCATAAATATCCGTCACACAACACTTTTAGTAGTTTAGATGTTCTCAAGGTGCTTAGATTTAATTTCACGAAGAATTTTGTCAAATTTGTATGGAGGCTTTATGTTAAATTAGCTAAATCCTTACAATGTTGATAGTGTTCACTTAGGTCGACATTGGAATTGATTTTACCAAATTTTAATTGGATTCATTGAGAAATAAAAATGTTGTTATAAAAAAAATAGGCGGTACGTTTGTATGGGGGTTAACATAAAATCAGGCGTGACATCTTGGTTTTCATATTGGATGACATTAGAAGTGTTTTTACCCAATTTAGAGTAATTAAACTCATAAATAATAAAAATTTCCATTAAAAAAAATCGAAAAATAGGTAAATTTGTATGGAAGCTATGTCCAAAAATGGGCGTGGTACCTTAATTCTGACATACAAACTGCCTAGGGTCAAAAAATTTCATTTCAATTATTTAAAATTTTCTGAGTAAAACGCATCGCAACCGACAAACAGGCGGACATGGCCTTTTCGATTCGTCTCATCCAGAATCGATCAAGGATATACGAGGTGTGTTCAAAAAGTATCGCGAATTTTGTGTTTTTTCAAAATTATTTATTTATTCATGAATATCTATTTTGTCCCCTTTAAAGTAATCCCCTCCCGAAAAAATACACCTATGCTAACGTTTTTTCCAATCCTCGAGACATGCCAAATAGTCCTTTTCCGGTATAGCCATCAGCGCCTTCTTCGATTTAGGTTTTATCTCCTCAATCGACTCGAAACGCGTTCCCCTGAGTGGTCTCTTGAGTTTTGGGAATAGCCAGAATTCACACGGAGCCAAATCAAGCGAATACGGTGGTTGCGGAACGATATTGTCAAAATGGTATTAATTGATCCTTTCGATACGCCAATTTCATCAGCAATGTCTCTCATAGTTAATCGACGGTGTGCAAGCACTAATTCTTTTACTTTTTGGATGTGAGTATCGTTCGTTGAGGTCGATGGTTGATCAGGCAGCTCTTCGTCTTCAACACGTTCGCAACCTTTTTTCAACAATTTATACCAATCAAATGTTGTTGATTTTGGTAGAGTTCGGTCCCCATAAGCCTTCTTCATCATTTTTATTCCATTTATTCCATTCAGAAAAAAAATTTGGTACAGGTTCTTTGATTCATTTTTTTGAATAGGTAAAAATCAAAGACGATCCAAAACACGTGCAAGGAAAGCAGCTGTCAACAATTAAGTGAATATTCAAAATGGCCGAGCTTATCGGCATAAGTGAGAGACATGGGTACCAACATAACGCCACAAAATAATCGAAATTCGAATATACGTAACCCGCGAAAATTCAAAATTCGCGATACTTTTTGAACACACCTCGTATATACTTTATGGGGTCTACAATGCCACCTTACAAAATGCGTTACAAACTTTCAGACAAACTGAATATACCCGTTTACACTTAAGTTACATAAGATTAAGTGCAGGGTATCTTGCAGTCAAGTATACACGATTCCATCGTTCTCTCTTGTTTGTATTGCATTTAACTAGAAGTTACATCAAAATTCAACTGAAAATAAAAAATATGTGCATCTCCTAATATTTTCCTGGAATTGGTATTTTTAAGGGATATTTGTTATTTTTTAGGTCGCGGAAATTTGTTGAAATTTCTCAGTTTCTCAATTTTCTGCGCAATTTTATTAATTTTTCTTTGCGTAACAAGCATCTACAAAGTAATAGAAAAATTAAAAATTAAGACCATGCAAAAAGTGATTTGATTTTATAAATATAGATTTTAAGATTCTTCTTGACGAGGGTTTATTAAGAACAAATTCGTAATAACAATAGACTCTTCTACAATTTAATATAAATTCGTTATTTTTGTATTTTTAACTCAGCAAAAAAAAATCTTGATTATAGCATTTGACTTGCCCAATAAATTAAATTCTTCGAAATATCTGAAAAATAACTTAGAAAACTAAAAATATTCTTGCTATCTTATATTCCACAAAGAATTTCTAATATCATTATTAAATAATGCCATGTTGCAACTAGGTAAGTTCGTCATAAATTCAACTGTAAAGAGGCACTCACACATAATAATAATTTCGAAAATGTATATAAATCATGCTCCTTTGCGCTGAAGCCGAATACCGAAATTCTTTACTTTTAAGGATAAAAATGTATAAAGATGGCCCAAAAGAATGCATCGTTGCAAATAGAAATGCACATAAATTTTCTGTGCAAATTATAGTGGTTGGCCATAAAGAAGCGCCTTAAGAAAAAAAAAATATTATAATACATTCTTAGTGAAATTTATGAGTGAGAAAATGCCTACTAGTAATAGTAAATATGTAGTATGTATCAAAAAAGCTTCTTCTTCTTCATATTCTTTCTGTGTAATAAGAATCAAACGATTGCAAATAAAATTCTTTTTCAGGCATTTTAACTTAAATATGCTTGAAAAGCATTCAAGTAAAATATCTACAGGCAGAAAATCGGGTTTTTCAAACAAACCAAGCTGAGCTAAGAGCGTCTAAAGAGGATTGAAGCAGAAGCATAAAAGCTTAAACGGAAATCCGTAAATGTAAAAGTTAAATATTGAAAAGTATTGTTTGCTTTGCAATGAATTCTGTTTTAAGCAAATGAAATGGATATATACAAATGTGTGGGCGCTTAAGGGTTGCATTGTGTGTATACGCCCCCCCCACATTCGCATCAGTAAGTTTCTTAATAAAAAAAAAAAAAAAAAAAATAAAAGAACCGAAAAGAAGAATAATGCAGCAAAGGCCCAAAAGGTAAACTGAAGCAAAAGCACAAAAAAAATTGATAAAAAAACTATAACTCCAAAAGAATGTTGAAATCAAAAAAAAAACAAAAAAAAAAAAAAAATCTATACAAACTGAATTCACCAAACGAAATAAAAAGCAAAATATACGAAAGGAGAAATGTATTGAAGATATTTTTGCTTTAATCGAATTTAAATATTAAAATCCTTTGTGTTTTGTACGAGTGCTAAGTAAAGTGCAGCCTAGGGGGTAAAGTATATAGAAAAAAAATGGAAATAAAATAAACGGTTAAGTTAGATCAACTACTAGATACTCTGTACCAAAGTATTCGAAATTAAAAAATTTATTAAATATTATTTTTACATTTTTGGCTTTAATATCAAAAATGTAGTCCTGTAAATTGTCCTACAGCTTTCAACCGATGTTCAGTTTAAAAAAAAAAATTTAAATTTGCGCAATTTTATTAGAAAACTAGCGGATACCCCGCGTGTGCGTCACGTTCTTCTGGTGTTTGTACTGCATTTGACTGCCGCTCTCTGAGCCAATTTGACTCGAAGCGTTTCAGCTGATCTCTCCGTTCTATGTTTTTTTTTTTTGTGTTTTTTTTTTTTATTTTTTTTTTTTTTTATTGTAGCGAGAAAAAAGTATGTTGTGTCTAGTTTGGATAGAGATGGCTGAGGAGTAAACCCATACTCCCCACACAAATAGCATATAACTGCCGTTTTTCTACTACTAAAACATCTCGGAAGTGAACCTTAGTACATGATAGGCTCTGACGGATAAAAAGCCAACCAGTACAGTTAAGAAAGAACCATAGTATTGAGGGACATAAGAGAGATAAATGTAATGTACATGTACTGGCCGCGTCTTCCCCGATGGGCCAGTGCCCTGTGATTGCGGCTGTTTGAACTTTACGGGAGTTTAGTAGTAAAGTTCTGGTTCATTTGGGGACAACAGTACCCTAAAAAGCATAGATTTTCTGCAGCTGTTTATAATTTGCCATTTATAATTGCCTAAAGAGGTTAAGTGATTTCTAATGTGGGCTACCCTAGCACTCATTGGGATCTCAACCGAGACTGGCTGAGATTCAACCGATAAGTCCCGTCTAGCCAGCGTGTCAGTTTGCTCGTTTCCGGGAATATCACTATGCCCTGGGTCCCATGAAAGGCAAAGTGTATTGTGGCGACCAACAAGATTTAGTTGGTTTTACATTTCTTACTAGCTTAGATTTGGTAATGTGGGTTTCCAGCGCTTTGATGGCAGCTTGGCTTTCTGAGAAGATGATAATCGATCTGTCCCGAATCTCCATCTTATCTAAAAGTAATCGAGAAACAGCGGAACCCACAAGATTCCCGTCCCGACGCCCATCTCTATTTCCTAATGCAATGAAGAGTTTAAGAATTTTAAAATGCTCGTTAGACAATATATTATTTTATTAATCGACTCGTTTAAAGGCCCGAATTTATGGGTTGAAAACACCCTTTGAGGCTTTTTTCATAATCACTTGATAAATTTATAAACATATTTTTAAGCTTTGAATAATTTATCGAAGTTCAAGTAGTCATAATGTATCAAATTGGAATACATAGATCCCAAAAATCTCGTAGTATCTAGGCGACAGTGAATCTGATCAGATTTTGAATTTCTTGGATCTAGCGTTTTGAAATTAAAAATTCTGGCATGAAATTTGTATTCAGTTACAACGAAATCCCAAATTAATAAATTTCAAGAAAATATAAGAAATTTAAAGAATGTTTCAACACTTAAATTTGGACCTTTGCCGATATAAAAAAAGTGTCTATTTTTTCGTAGGTCAGTCAAAAAACCATAGATTCGTTAAGATATGTGAGTATCACGAGGGAGCTTTACTTGTAAAATAAACTCCAAAAACGGCAACTTTGTTGTTTCCTGGCCATGAATTAGAATTTTGAACTATGAATGGTGTCACAAACTGCCTTTCCTTTTGCAGATAATCTCCTCATCTTACGGAGAATCTAACAGTACACAGTTTGAGGTCGCTACTTCGTTATGTTGGCAAGATCGGACATACAGTCGAACAGACAAATAAGTACTGGAATTATAAAAAATATCGATCATATTTTTTTTATAAGATATTTTTTAAAACTAGAAACAATCCATATTTAAAAACTGCTTGCTTGGAGAATTCAGTATCCTACAACTAATCTAATTTTTTAAAAAAAAATTATTCGATTCGATATACAGTAGAATCCGGTTATAACGACTTTCAAGGGACCGACGATTTTACGTCGTTATACCCGGAAGACGCTCTAACCGAAAGGAGCAAAAAAAGTTTGTTTTTGTTTATTTTATGGTTGCCATGTTCATAATAGGTTTTAAAATAAAACAAATTAATTTTTTAATTAAAACAAAAAAATGTAATAAATTTAATTCAATAACATGGGTTCTTCATAATAAGTCGTATACATATATGCATGTTCATAAGCATGATATAACAAGATTAATTTCTATATGTGGTTTTCTTTTTTATTCTTTATTTAAATAATCAGTGATTTTTGATTGCTTAGCAGTAGTTTTTGACATATAAAAACAGTCGCACACAGCATTATTTAAACGAGACACGCTGTGCGTTAAGCTCTCTCATTAAAATTTGAATGGACAAATCTCTTCAGAATTTGTGCAGCCTTGAACGGCTCCAAAACGCTAGGTGCACATCTTCCTTTTGATCTTCGACGTTGTCGTCGCTGTCCTGTAATTGTTTAATGTTTTGTCTGAAGTTAATTTGTAGAACAGTCCAGTTTCGTCGGCATTAAAAATTTCCTCATCGTTGAAATCCTTACGTAGTGTAGGCCAAACCTTTGTAAGCCACTCGCTTACATCGCTTTTTTGTACAGACAAAGATTCTCCACTGACTGTACCGGCGACGATATTATGCCTGACCTTAAAGCGGATTATCCAACTAACAGAACAATTAAAATTTTCAATTTGCGAAAAAACAAGCGTCGAGCTTAAACTGAATGAGCTCATTTTTGCGCATTTTGCGCATTACTTCACATTTGGCAAATTTACACATTCAGTTTTACTTCAAAAAAATGCGGAGAAAAACTAGAAAACTAAAGGTACATCTCATGGCTATGAGGTCTGCACACGCACGCTGTAAACATTTGTGTGACGTCGGCATTGCACTTCTACTTCTCTCTCTCTCTCTCAGCAGCGTTACTAAGGCCAAGGCATGATACAATTACTAATTGTATCATGGGCCAAGGTATATTTAAGGTCAGGCGACAGCTAAAACTAAGAGAGAGTAGTAAGAGTGTAAGAACCTTCTTGTCGCTGCTACGCACACATGCAAGGGTGCCGATCACTGATAAATATTGGCATTATTTCGCTGTATTTTTTTTCGGCACGACGCAATATCCGGATGAATAGTGAAAAAATCTCGTCGGTATAAGCGGTTTGTCGCTAAAAGCGGAAACGTACTAAGCGGAGGCCCTTTCATATAAGTTTGTATGGGGGCCAAACAAGTCATCGAGTTTTCGTCGCAATAACCGGACGGACGCTATAAGCAGAGTCGTTATAGCCGGATTCTACTGTATATCGATATCGATATTTTTGATTTATTGAAGCATCGAAAAATATCGATATTTTTTTTTTTTTTGAATATCGAAAATATTAATCTATTTTTCGGTTATATTAGATTAAGTTTTGCTATAAATTAACACCTACAATCAGACTTCCAACAGCGCAAAACCCCTTTGAATGCATACCAAAAAGCAATAAAACAAAAGCATTTTTAATTTATGCTGTGTGCATTTAATATTCGAGCAACATTTCCAAAATCTATTTACACTGCATTCAGCAAAATAAACTCTAAAACACACACGTTCGGTTACATGAGTTATCGAAGAGCAGCTTTTATTTCCCCAGAGATAGACTAAGAAAGTAAAGATTGCATTTAGTAGAATTTGACATTTGTCGTCGGTTTTCGTATTGCAGAACACAATAAATAAATGAAATTCCAAACTCATTGCCAAAAATATAAAAATGTAAAAATAAAAATGCTATTCATACATATTTTCCAAAACGACATAAGTCGTAACTAAACTAAAATCTATGGAAACGATGTATATAGACAGCAAAGCAGATACATACTCAGTAAGTATTTATTTTCATTTAGAATGTAAAATTACGTTTTCTGTTTTATTTCTGTAGGCTGTGTGTGCATTTTCGAAAAAAAAAAAAAAAAAAACTTTGACGTGACTCTGTGTGTGTGTGTGTGTGCATTAATTCAAATTAGAATTTTACTCTAGCAAAAATGAAAGATTTTTAAGCAAAGTGACAAAGTTTGACAGAGGAAAAGCATGAAGCAGCAGTTTCAATGAGTTACAAGTCGCATAGCATTTGGTACTGAATTGAAAAATATTTGACTTTGTATATTTAGAAACTACAATTTTTTTTTTCCTTTAGTTTTACTAAGTTGAATGGAATGCTTGCTGCAGCAGCATGCATCAATTTGTCAAATAGTATTTTTGAAACAGCAAATATTGCAAATGAGTTTGAGTTTTTAATGTTGTTGTACTAAACTAAAAAGCATAAATGTATTGTAAATAACTTGAAGGTATTTTACGAACTAAAAATCTAAAAATTGTTTAAGCATTCGGAATTTTATTTGTTTTGTAATATGAAAGCTATGGTTTCAATCATCTTGACCAACACATATCATGGCTGTGTAGTTTTTATGGCAACTACTCATTTATATGGAATTGAAAATGCTTGAAAGATATGTTTTTAAGTTAGCTAGAATTTAGGACCCATTATAATTGCGTTGGCTGATTCCATTTGGAGCTTTCAAACTTGCGGATGTCTTCCAATATCAGATCCTCGTAAGGCAGTAGAGGACGGCCTTGCTGATTCTTTAAACGAAACTTTTTCTAAATTTTCGCAAAATCGGCGGACATCAGAGAACTGCAAAATACAAACTTTTCTTGAGTCAGCTCAGACGCAAAAATTCTTACTCAATTCCAGTAATTGAGCGTAACACAGCGCGAATGAAAATCAGCTCGTGCTGACGAACACGTCAATCGTGTGCAAGGTACAGCCTTCGTTCCTTAATGTTTTGCTCACGTTTGCTCACTTTGTGAAGCTAAGCATTGAATAAACTCAGCCTATTCTCATGAGGAGTCTGTCTCTCCTGTAGAGCTGCAGCAGATACTGCGATAGTTTTTTTGTAAGGGTTCTTGACTCTTTAGTAGAATCTGTTCCTCCACTTTTTTGCCAAATAAAATCGAAGCAAACTCCTCCAGACTGCAATACAGTGTCCGTAGTGAGATTGGTAGATCTATTGTGCCCCTCTGAGCCAGATCATTGTCTTCTTTGCTAGCTTGTTCGGATCTCATTACCGTCTATGCTGCCCTGATGGCTGGGAATCCAGTAGATGTGAACCTTTTTTGAAGTGCATAGATCATCTATTGCTTCCCTGCTCTTTAGAACATTACTGGAGCAGACACCCTGAACCAATAGTTAGGTCTTATCTTATTGTTAGTGTCATACTTTAATTGTATTAGAGTTTAATAAAATAAAAAGAATAAAAACATGGGATAATTTTGTATTGGGGGCTTTATTTAAATTTTTTTGGTCCTACCCATATTGTGATATTTAATGGGGACCATAATGGTAAATTTTGAAGTTCCCAGAATAAGAAACAAACAAGTTTTTATACAAAAACCCAAAATTTTGGGGTAGATTTGTAGGGGGCTAACTGGTTAAAATAGGATTACAAAAAAAGTAAAGGGTTTAGGAGTGACAACTTAAAGGCTCAGTAGAGTCTTAGTTCAAATCCTTCTTTTATAGTCTCCGAGATAATAGTTTTCATACGGCAGACAGCAGACGGACGGATAGACGGACATAGCTAGATTGACTCTCCTGTCAATGCTGATCAAGAAAAGGTGTACGCCAATAAGCCAACAACAATTCAAGAGCTAAAGGGTGAGATAATTCGGCACATTAACGACATTGAACCTCAATTATGCCTCAGCGTCATCGAAAATTCAGACCATCGGATGGACGTGTGCCGCCGAAGCCGTGGCGGCCATTTGGCCGATATTTTGTTCCATACATAATTGAGTCATACCAATATATCATAATAAAAAGAAATGTCAATAATTTCCTAAATAATTCGTGTTTTATTCAAAATCAACATCGGCCCTTGAAATTTAACCACCCTATATGTATACTTTATAGGGTCTACCCTGATTCATTCTGCCTGTTACATACATTCGTACAAACTTTATACATCCCTTTACCCCTTGGTTTCAGAGTGTAAATAGTAGGGCCTCCCGCAAAACGATATTATCAGCCATGCTTCCGCAATCGCAAAAATTTTGCAATTTTCTTTTTAAATTGCAAATTTTAGTGCTCCGACAATTGCAAATCACCAAAGTTGGAGTCAGTGAAATAAAAAGCATATGCATAATATAACATAAACAAGGAAAAACGTTAACTTCGGTGAAACTTAAGCTTAAACACGCGTTACACGAATCTTTAAGTAGTTTATGTGTGATCATCAGTGGCATAGATAGAACTTCGAGATGGGATGGTTGGGAATCAATGGTCTGAAACAACTCAATTTTATACACAATATTGGTATAAAATTTTAAGCTAAAAATACAGATGAATCAATAATTTACTTAAAAAGCAAAGCAAACACAATTAGCGATGTGGTTAGACCGATAACCAATTAACTTATAACCGATAGCAGTTTTTGTCGTCGTAATTTTTACGATTGAGGTAGCAATGCAGGATATACTCGTTTTTAAAGTGAAAAGATGCAACTTTATGTATTTCACGCCATCTTTTGTAAATTGTTTTTAAATTTATTATTTCAACTTATTAAAAATTGCTCACACGTTTACAATAATTTGCTTTATTTTGAATTGTCACTTCACTTGCTACAAAAGATGCTTATGTGTAAATAATTTGTTTCACTTATTTAACTTTTCACATTTAAAGCTTTTATAAGAACATAGCTTTCAATATGAGTAGTAATTAAAAACGCAACACTATTAAATGGTTTGAGCACTATTTAGTTTTCATGATTCTAATAAAATACTTCATTGCTACCTTCCAGTGCATGCATCCATGTATCGTATGTCTGCTGTATAAATCGTAGCAATTATGGAACACCATTGAACTTTCAAGAGTGAATTTATTCGTTCGCAAAAATAAATGAATAACTAACTCATTTATGTGTATGTACTAAACGATGTATCTATGCACTTGACATTCGCACATGCAAAAAAGTATTTCAACAAATATAAACGAATGAATACAAATACACAACTTTAGTTCCAAACCAATAATACACACCCTTCTAACATACATGGGCAACATTTTTAAAGCAGTTGAAAAGTTTAATTACTCTAAGTGTGCACTAGATTTTATATACAAGTCGATTATCAATACCATAAAATATGTTTATATAACACTCCTACAAAATGCGCACCCTAAATGAATGCAAATAAATATTTTTTTTTCGAAATCAAATTTACTTACATTTTGAATATGAATTTCACATTCGGATACTCAAAACTATTTTTTTCCATTTAATATTGAAAACACTTTAACTAAATGTAATTTTATATAAAGTGCATTGGGTGAAATCTTTTCAATAAATATGTACTTGTTTAATAGTATATGTATGCATAGATACATATTTCCCTGTTGGATTTGGACTTGAAAATGCAACATGAATTGGTGAATTTTTTGAGAAGGCTGAAAATCACTGCTACTGAAAATGTTACTGCTAAAACTACAAATTTTTCATGTGTTTTTTGTGGACATTCGTTTTAACGAAGTTTTACAAAGTTGTGAAACGTTCCTTCCGAAAATGCAATTACGAAGCTTTAAAAAAAATTAACCCGAAGTTTTACGAAGGCGGCCATTGAAAAATGAAAAAATTGATTTTAGACATTTTTTTTAGTAAAAAGTAAAAAAAAACATAGTAAAAAATTTTTTAAAATTATGATTGAGTTACGGGCCAGAATGGTAACAATTCTAGTTTCATCAAAATCGTTCGAAAAACGTGATTTCGAGATAAACGCGTTTAAAGTTTGAAGTTATTTTTCTGCATAAAAAAAAACAAAAGTAAAATAAAAAATATATGTATGCAGTTTGAGAAATTCTATCAATTTTGCGTTGATTGCACCTGGTTTCATTAAAATCGGTTCAGTAGAACCGGAAAAAAGTGACTTTAAAAGTTCAAAAAACGTGGTTTTGAAAAAAAATTAATAAACAAAAATTTGGTAAGAAAATGATTTTTCTTTAATGCAATTTTTATAGAAATTGAATATATAAGTAAGCAATTTTAAAATTTTGACAAATCTGCATCGATTTCAATTAGTTCCACCAAAATTGGTTCGGTAGAACCGGGTGAAAGTTGTTTATAAGTTTAAAAAACGTAATTTTGAATAAAGGACAAAGAAAATTTTAGGAAAGAAAACAATTTTTTGTAGTTAAATATTTTCAGATATCAATCCCTACAAAGCACTTCTTCCTTCTTTTCGAAAAATGGCAGCTCGGCGGCTATTCGTGCTCTTCGAGCAGTTCTTCCCTCTTTTTAATGTGGCCAAGGTACTGGTTTCCGATTTTTTCAATCGATCTTCGATACGAGAAATGGCGAAACTGTATGCGTGGTTGCCAATCGGAATGCCCATTACGTTCATCATTTGAAGAAGAGGTAAAAAACCCTGGTTCAAAATGACAGCAGCAATGCATCTGCTCAACAAATTATTGCATGACAGCGCTTCGAAAATTCTTGTGATTTCTTTCTGGACCATCTTATCTGGTGGTGCATACGTGTATTTCGTAAGCAAATCTCACATTGCTTGACAAAAATAGGCGATATCTCCTAAAGTATTTCGGATTTCAAAAAAGCCCTTTCAATACGATTTTCTCAAATATCCAAGCTATAAAAAAATACAAAAAAAATCAAGAAAAGCGTTAGCTTCGGTAGAGCCGAAGCTCAAATACCCACCACACAAAATTTGTATGATCATCAGTGACGTACATTATTTTTCACAAAAGGTTGGGTATGTAAAATTTTTTAACATAACAAAAAATTTTTGAAAAAATAAAAAAAGTAGAAGGTTGTATAGGGTCTGTAAGTTATAGCGACCCGATCCTTGTCATATCGATAGTACATTCAAAAGATGACAGTAGGAGTGATTTTACCCAGATTGGAGTGAATATCTTCATAAATAAGAACTATTTTCTTATGGGGACTATACCTATAAATGGGCGTGGCATCTTGGTATTGATATTGGATGACATACGAAGTGTTTTTAATCAATTCGTTGCAAATACATTCATAAATATAACTATTTTCATAAAAAAAAATCTAAAAAATTGGTAAGTTTGTATGGGGGCTATACCTAAAAATGGGCGTGGCACCTTGGTTTTAACATACAGTCGTTCCCGAGAAAACCTTAAGTTTTAAATTTCAGCTCAATATCTTAATATCTTCACCGAAAAAAAATGCGAAGAAATAAACAGACAGACGGGCAGACAGACAGACGGACATGGCTAGATCGATTCGTCAAATCGAGCTGATCAAGAATATATTTACTTTATGGAGTCTCCGATGCCTCCTTTAATGCGTTACAAACTTCTCCGTCAAACTGAATATACCCTTCACACTATGTGTGGCGGGTATTAAAAAATTGTACCAACAAGAATACCCTCTTAAAGGAAAATAGTTGTTCGCAAAATTTGGGCTCGTTTTTTATTAAAGCTTTTAAGTTGAATTTTCAGAAGCAAGTATTTCATCTGTTAGTAGTGAAATGTTCGCTTCCAAAGGCACAGGTTTTTCAAAGTCTCGCTTCGTATAAAAAGAAAGGAATATTGTAAGTTTTTGGAACTAATTTAGAGGTGGAACTGAAGTATCAAAAGAGTTAATATTTCCAGCAACAAAATCCCACTGGGTAATTCAGTTTGTTTAAATGTGTAAAAGTATATTTTATAACAAACTTACTTTCTATTTGCAATAGTAAATATTGCATTCTTGAACAAAATAAAGTAAAAAGGTTGAGCTAGCCACTCGCTTTCATTTTTTATTCATTCAAACAGTTTGTACAGCAGACAAAAAAAAAAAAAAAAATGCAATGAACTAAAAATATTTACTTTTACGAGCAATACGCCCTTTTTTTCTTCTAATGCTCCGCAATTGAACTAGACAACACCCAGTACAGAGGTCAAGCGTGTTCACGCAGATGAATGTCACTGTCGTTTCTATGTTCTCGTCATAGTTGTACATAAAGTATTATTTTTAATAAGTGCAATGAGTTCTTGGTATGGTTACATGGGTTGCTATGCATCATTATATTGCATTGAACACAAAAACGTATGCTAAATGACTACACCGGACCTAGGAGTAGAAACATTGTTGTATGCATGATTGCATCGTAGTTGCTTGGTTGCTTTGTATGTAGTTAGTTACTGTGTCTGTATCTCTGTTTGATTGCATAAAAATATCATTTTGTTTACGATGCAAAGTTTATGAAAAAATAAAAAAAGTATTTACAAATATGTTTGTGAAGTTGAGCTAAGGGCGTATACAAAAGTATTTACAAATACTCATTCACTCTGTTTGCACAAAGCAATACTCATCGACAATGCATTTGTATGTATCTTGTGCTACGATTTAATCAAATGGAAAATTTATTTTTTTATAAAACTTCTGCAAATGACAAGCATAAAATTGTAAATGTAAATATGAATTGAATAGTACGTATTTATGTATATTTATTATTTATTTTTCTTTTATTATTTTAAATGGTTAAAAATAGATGCATCAATTGTTTGTTTTTTGGAATAGATATTATTTATAAATAGTGCATGAATTAGTTCCAGAGGGAAACCACTTAAATTATATACCGGAGATTTCTGCTTCCTTCAGTTTGTTTTTTTTTTTTTTTTTTTTCAAAGAAATTTCATACTGTGAGCGGGTATTATCATTTTGTCAAAAAGTTTGTAACGCATTAAAGGAGACAACGTAGACCCTATAAATTATATATATTTTTTGATCAGGACGATGCAACGAGACATATTTTTTACAGAAATTCAAAACTTAAGGTTTTCTCAAATCTACTATCCATTTACTAGTTTGGGTGAAAAATCGTTATTATTTATGAATGTATTCACTCTAAATTAGATTCATTCTGTAAAATACGTACCCGGAAACCGTTTTCTTTGATTATCGTGGTGCGGTCAAACAGTTATTAAGCATTTTGAGCCGTCGGCGTGATCGGTAGTCTTTATTTAAATAATGTATCATCTTATGTATATACAACTAATATGATACGGATCGGGTTCTATAGCATACAGTCCCCAAACAAACTCAACTCTCATTTTTTTTTAATTTTCAAGAAAAATATTGTTATTTGCGCTTTTGCTTCTTAAATATTTTGTATCGGATAATGAGCTCCCTACCCCTCAAATTTACAAAATACTATCTACGTCACTGATGATCATTTACATATGTATAAGCTATTTGAAATTTCCTGGAACAGGTATTTGAGCTTCGGTTTTATCGAAGTTTAAGCTATTCCTTTCTTCACACATAAAACAACACTAAAATATAAAGTTTTTTTGCATGAAAAATTCTTTGTTACGTAGCTCTTAACTTTAAAGCTAGAAACTCTAAATAAAGTATCGATTCTGCCAATAGTTTTCCTAATAAGATCAATCAATTTTTAGGTATTGCCCACGATTTTTGGACTTCTGTCCTATGTAAATGTTAAACACAACAAAACTTTTGAATTTAGTTGCTTTCTAACAAAAATGCCCTCAAATAAAATGATCAATACATTTTGAATTTAACTGATTAGTTTACAATGTGTTACCTTTCATTTTATACCCTGTACCCAAAGGGTAAAAAGGGTATATTAAGTTTGTGCGAATGTATGTAACATACAGAAAGTGGCTAGATAGACCTTATAAAGTATGTATATTCTTGATCAGCATTGAAGGGCGAGTCGAAGTGGCTGTGTCTGTCTGTCTGTCTGTCTGTCTGTCTGTCCGTCTGTTCTGCTGTCTTCCGTACGAGAGAGATTATCTCGGAGACTGTAAGAGATAGGGTCACCATATTTGAAACTTAGACTCTCTAAGCCGTCAAGTGTGCACTTGCAAACGGTTTTTTCTCTAGCCCCAATTTAAGGGTACCCTCAATACAAATCTACCTCAAAATTTTGGGTTTTTTATATAAAAACGTTCCTGTTTCTTATTCAAAACAAGAAAGAACGCTGAAGTCGAGTATGCTCGACTGCAAGATATTTCATTGGGGCTATAATAGGCATAATTTATACAAAATTTAGACTTCTTAGAATTAGAAACAATGACGTTTTCATGCAAATACTAAAATTTTAGGGGTGGATTTGTATGGGGGTATCCCATAAAATTGGGTTATAAAAAACTTTTTGTAAGTGCACACTTGACGGCCTAGGAGAGTCACAGTTTAAATTTTGAAAGCTATACCTCTTACAGTCTTCGAAATAATTGTTTTCATACGGCAGACAGCATGACGGACGGACGGACGGACAGATGGACAGACAGACATAGCTAGTTCGACTCCCCTTTCAATGCTGATCAAGAATATATATACTTTATATGGTCTATCTAGCCTCCTTCTGTATGTTACATACATTCGCATAAACTTAATACCCTGGGTACAGGGTATAAAAATCTTAATTTGTTATAAATAATGCCTATGATAGTCCCAATGAAATATAGCAATACGGGTAGAACCACCAAAATTTTAGGTATAGCCCCCATACAAAGATATATCCGATTTTTTTTAATTTTTTGTATGAAAATTAAATTCAATGAGGATGTATTGTAAAATATGTACCGATCTTAAGGTTCACTAAAGATTAGGTACGGGTATCTTGTAGTCGAGTATACTCGACTTTCCCAGCGTTAGTATTTTAAGGGTATATTATTTTTTTATAAAAATCTGGAAGGACGCTGATATCCCAGAAAGAGATTCGTTACTAACAAGACTGGACATATCTTATGGTTCATAAAATATGGGTTCAGGAAGACAGGAGCTATACTGGTCTTTTATTTAAGATTCGAAGGCTGCTACATAAAAAACAAAACTTCCTGTTGCTCGCGTTCGAATATTTTATTGTTCCAAAATGATGTAAAGTGATGTGAAGGATTAAAAAAAAAAAACGTACGAGAATGATCATTGCACATTTTGATATAGCAGAGCAATTAATGAAAAAAAGCCAAACGTAGAGCATAGAGCTGAAGATGACAGGCACATGTAAAAAGAAAGTTTTCTGTTAAATTTCTCCAGAGATTATCAATTTAATGCTGCAAGTTGTTTTTTTTTTTTTTTTTTTTTGGTTTTTTATTCAAGTCAAGTTTTTCTTGTTTTCCTTTTTTTAGTACACAAATTCACAAATATTCTAAAATGAATTGTATTAAATGATTTTTATGGTCTATATGGTATTTTTATATGCTTTTTATATTTTTATAGCATACTAGCGAATACCAGGGTTACTTCATTTAAAGGCCGTTTCGGCAGCTATTTCCGCTCATTTTTCACTGTTTTTTGTGCAATTGCAGCTCTTTTTTGTTGTCATTTTTTGTACTTTTTTTTTTTGCTAGTGCAGAAATAATAAAAAAAGCGCTAAAAAATACCTATATTTTATGTTTATTGCAGCGAGACTACAATTATTGGGGCTACTACAAAATCATACAAAAAGTCCAAAAAAAATGTGATATGGAAAAAGTTAAAAAATCGACTACATAAAGAAACCGAATGTGTCTAATGCATTGTTTAAGTGGTCTATAATTATACTTGCATTGTTGCCTTTCAAAATGTAGTCGGTTTGGGACATATCGATTGGATGTCTTTTAGGTCCATAGCGGACATAGAAACATGTTTACTTTTAAGTTTATACAATAATACCATGTTTTGAGTATTAAAGCTTCTGTTCAATTAAAGCTATCGTTTTTTTTTTTCTTGTTTTTCTTTGTTTTTGCTCTAATTTAGGTCACAATGCTGCCTACATGCAACATGATTTTCCAAAAATCATCATTAACCCGCATCATTTGCGGTTGCTGATTGACATTTCGCAATTTGGTGCGCTCGCGCAAACTGAATAATTTTTTTTTTTAACGCAAATCAGCCCTCAATGCCTGTTAACCGCAATATATCTATTAAGTCAAAAACAATTTCAACAATTTTTACTCTATCAGGCGTCGAGAGAGTAACAGCTGCTGACGAAAATAGGATTTATTGATTGGCGGAACAAACCGCGACAGACAGACAGACAAACTGATTGACTGACTAAATCTGAATTTATATTTGACATTTTCCAAAGTGCCACATAGAAATGTACGCAAATTATATTATAACTTCTAGAAAAGAAAATGCTGTCATTCAAAAATGTTGCAAGAAAATGTAAAACGCCTCAAGCGTCTTAAAGTAATAAAATAGAAAATGAAAATGAAAGTTTTTTGGGAAAATGTTGCAATCATTTCTCGTCACTCTCGGAACTCTTGAGTGCTGCGCTAACTAATCAAAATGCTTTTAATGGAATTTTCAATAATTTTCTTCTAGCAATTTTACCGTCGAAAACTTTCATTGTCATTTTGCTGTGTGCGGCAATTGATTAAATTAAGAGATAAAACTTGTCCACTTCAAGGAGCGCAGGATGGCAAGCGATTACATGAACTTTTACAATGATTATCCAATATTTGGCCAGCTACTCGTAGCTGCTGCTGGTGTTGCTTTTAGTGCTGCTAAAATATTTAAAGCATGAAATTACAGCAAGGCCAGAGCAGCGTCACAGAATCATGCGATTGTCGAAGGTCCAATTTTCAGGAAAGCGCGCGTTAAAGTCCATAAAATGTTCTAAAATGTTCATTGAAAAAAAAAAACAAAAAACACAAAAGGCGCCGAGCATGATGCCGAGCATGAAGTAAGTAGGCTGATTATGCCCAAAGCGTTGCCTGGTAATTTGAATGTGGTGCTTTTGTTTTCCTCAACTGAAGGTTATGACTGTGCACAATTATCGCGAAAGTATGAAAATACAATAAGAATGAAAAAGAATGGATGAAGAAACCCTATTATGGTGCTGCGACACAGCCACTTAAGGCACGTGGAATCTCATTATTATTATTATTTTTTGCTGCTGGTGCTACTACTACCACCAAAGATATTAAAGTTTTTATCGAAATCGATTTGAGTGTTGCATAAACGTTATCATTATTGCATTAAATTTAATATTTTAAATAGCTACATAATTTAGTAGCGCACTATAAAACATTACGTATACGCAATGTGAGTGATATGAAGTAACGTTTTTGTATTAACCTAATTAAAAAGTTAGCTAAAGTTTTCAACGAATTTTGTTTATTAAAATTTATATTTATATATAATATATATTTATACTTTAATACCCTGTATCGCATGGCTTAAAGGGAATATTAAGTTTGTCCAAATGTTTGTAACAGAAGTAGGTGATATGATAGACCCTGTATATGATTAACAATAAAGGGGAGAGTCGATCTAGCTATGTCTCTTTGTCCATCTGTCCATCTTTCATCTACCGTATTTTACTGAAAATTTCGGAAACTATAGTAGATAGAGCCATCATGAATTTTAGACTCTCCAAGGTCGTCAAGTAGTTGTTTACAAAGGGTTTTCTCTAGCCCCATTTTATTCTATTGGTTTATTTCATTGGGACTATCATAGGCAAATTTAGACTTCATAGAATAAAAAACAATGACGTTTTTGTGCAAAAAACACAACATTTTGGGGTAGATTTGTATGGGGGCTATACATAAAATTTTTTTGGTCCTTTCCATATTTGGATATTTCATTGGGACTATCATAGACATAATTTATACCAAACAAAGACTTCCTAGAATAAGAAACAAGGACTTTTTTATGCAAAAACCCACAAGTTTGAGGTAGGTTTGTATGCGGGGTACCCCTTAAAAAGGGGCTAGAGAAAAACCGTTTGCAAGTGCATTTGGCGGCTTAGGAGAGCTTAAGTTTTAAATATGGTGACCTTATCTTTTATAGTCATCCGAGATAATCTCTCTCACACGCCAGACAGACGGATAAACAGACAGACGGACATTCGTAGCTAGTTCGACTCCCATTCCAACGCTGATCAATAATATATATACTTTATAATGTCTATCTCGCCTCTTTCTAACTGTTACATACATTCGCACAAACTTAATACACCCTTTACCCTTTAGGGTACAGGGTATAAAAAAAATGTTCTCATGTCCTAATATTTTCCAGTCATGGGATTTTGGAACCAGTTATTTTAAAATTTAGGTATTTTTTTTGATTGAGAGCGAATAAGTTCTTTTATCAGTTTATTTTTTCAAACAACATTCTTCGAAGTTTCGTGTGGCTAGTATTTGGAAAACTTCAATCCTTTTTGGTTCACTCGATACATACAATATATAATAAAATAGTAAAAACGTTTCTATGTCTGATATGGACTATGAAACCATTCAACCGATAAGTCCGAAACCGGTTTCATTTGAAAGGCAACAATGCAAGTAAATTAAAATACCACTAAAATAAGGCATTAGGAACATTCGTTTCATTCCTAAAGTTGATTTTCTTATTGTCCTAAACTAAAATGTTTTGCTTTTTTTTAGTATGCAATACAAAACTGGTATTTTTTAGTATGTTGTCATACTAGCCCCAACATATTTACACAGCAATAAAAAAAATGCTTTCGAAAAGAATTGCAATTGTAATTAATAAAATGGTTGAACATTATGTTTAGGAGCTAATAAGGTGCATGAATTAATCTTTAGAAAAAAAATGCACAAAGACGAATTTGTTATTTATTTCTTTCTGATAAAAAATTGACGAAAATAATCTTAAAACCTTTAACCCTTCAAATTCATGTGAAAGTCAATATTATTTTGTAATCATCACAACAGTCTACAATAAGACAATATCAACAAGAAAGAACGCTGCAGTTGAATTTGCTCTTCAACTAGATTCTTATGAGAATGCAAGACCCTGGCTGGACTTAGATTTGATTACTGTAGCTATTAACCCATGAACATACCAGACATTTCTCGACGAAGAACATTCTCAGACTCATCAAGGTAGCAGAAAATGTCCTTAGTCTCACAATCTAAGCATTCTAGGTCAGACAAAAAAAAACCTAGGGAACCTATAGTCACACTCTCCAATTTCTTTATAGGAAACCCGCTATGTCTTCATTACGCTGACGCTTTACAACACTCTTAAACAATTGCTGAACAGCACTGGATCTGCGTGGGACAAGCTAACCAGCACTGGGTCGTCTCTGTTTACTCTGGGACATATGTGTGCTGTCACCACGGTGTACTTGTTACTGCACTCACAAAAGTGGGTTTGGTGGTGCAATAAAAATATCTTAAAAGAGGAACCAAGGCCGTATAGTATTTTATAAAAATTTGTGAATTTAATAATCTTTCCTAACACTAAAATATAAATGAATAAAAACTTGTGTGTTCCACTTCGTATACGAGTTCAGTTACGAAATACCAAGAGACTTCAGTACACATTCCACTTCAAACTATTCAAAAAGTCAAACACTTTGGCAACATGTTGAATAAATTAAACTAAAAGCAACGAAAAGTGTTTACCTGTTTTAGTTGGCAACCGGATTTTTTTAAGTATTTTGTAAATACTTATTTTAAATATTTTCAAATAGGCCAACACTAAAAGCCTATCCACACTACTCATACTTACCGTTTGTACTCAAAAACACACCACTCAATCGTTCAGGCAGGCAAACAAATAACAACTACAAAAATATTTAACACTTCAGTGCATTTGCAGAACGGAAACCGAATCGAAAAACAACAACGAAAACTCAACACTTTTCGCTGGGTTGATTTTTAAAAAAATACCTACAAATATTTTTTTATTTTGGTTCAGTGGTTGTAAATGTGCTCAACACTGCCGCCACCACTGCCGCATATGAAACCACGTTGCTAGCCACAAAAATCTGTTTGTATGCGGCAAAAGAGAGAAAGTGTCGATACATTTGTTACATATTTTATGCCTGCAACAATGTTGCTATTGTGCATAAATCACAAAAATATAAAGAATTCTACCGCGTAGAGTGTTCTTTTTTTTTTTTGTTTTTTCATAATAATCTTTTTTTTTTTTTTTTTACCGGAAATGCACAAAGCTGTGTTAAAACCATTCAAAAACCGAAACCAAAACCAAACAGAACTTATTTGAATGGTAGTGACGCGCAAAGGATTGTGTCGAGTTTAAAATGGCGGAAATTTTGTTTGTTGCATGCTTTTAGGCGCAATATTCGAATGCAATGCAATTCGTTGTTAAATCCTTTTTATACAAAAAGGAATTAAGTGCAACAACAACAATAAAGTTGTTTGTTAGTGAAAAGTTTATTTACAAGAAAATCAATCTGAAAGAATGCAAGAAAATTTCCGCAAAAACTTTTCATTAAGTTTTTTTTTTTTTTTGTATATGTAACTTTGCAACCAGTGTCTGCTGTAGTTGTTGTTTTTGTTGATGTTCAAGCAAGCGAACAGTTTAAAAAGTATTTTGCCAATTCATTCGTGCTTATTAGTTTGGAATTACAATAGCGGTTTGGCAAGATTTTCACTGTGAAACCCGAATTCGGTTTTCATGGCAAACAAAATAAAAACTGAAAAAGTGAAAGCAAGAGCTTTGCTGAAGATTTTGGAATAGCCAGAATGAATACGAGTTAGAGAAATAGAATAACAAAAACAACAGCAACAGCAACAAAGTAACCAATCAACTTTGGTTGTGTTTCGACCACAAAACTAAAATTACTTCAAAAGGGGAAAAGAAAACAAATAATCGCAGCCAATCAAAAAAAAAAAAAAATAAAATAAAAATAAAGTTTTGAAATAAAAATAATTATATCAATTTTTTTCTCTTTTTAAGTTAATCTCATGAAGCAGTAAAGCAAGTATGCAAGTACGCATTGCAATTGTTTATTAGCTAACTAAATAGTTCGTGTGAAGACAGAGTAGTTGGAGTTGTAATAACTTCTGCTGGAGTTAAGATACTTCAATCCACTTGGTATACAGTTTGAGACGAAGTTAGAGATTGTATTGATTTCATTGATTCGTGCTGCGCTGAATGCGCACACAGAATGATGGCAGTTTTATGATTCGATTTGCTGAGTCGACTAAACGCTTCAATCAATATGTTGCTTAACACATCATGGAATAGACACGAAACTAACACCACAATGTCGTTCGCGTATGCAACGATTTTATTACTATTCCGTAGAATAGGGTCTAGCGTAATAAGCCATGAGTGTGTGAACATAACTTCTCCCCTGAGGAGTACCCCCTCATTGTCGAATTTAGTTCTAGTCTGTTTATTCTTTAGTAAAAATCTAACCCATTGCTTAATGGAGTCCTCTATTTGAAACTGAGCCAGGGATTTATTCCGTCAGCATTGATGTTATTGAACGCACCGAAGAAAGCTGCTAAGGTGTAATGCTTAACCATAAGCATAACCATAAAAGCCTGACGTTGTGCCTGGTCCGAAGCGCAAGGCTGGCAAGTGGTCAGAAGTGGAGGACTCATGGTCCGTTCCCATCGTTAACACAGAGTAGATTAGGAACATGGTAGGCACTCAAAAAAAGAGATAAAAAAATAAATTTTCTCCCCAAATCTATTGACCCAAGCCCGGTAATTGTAAATGGTAAGGTTAATGGACGGATAGCTCCGCCTCTTTAATAAGCAGAAGAGCATCCCTAGTCGGGACGACTCTGATTTGCTCGGTAGTAATAAAACAGCGATTAAACAGGGTGAATCTGAAGCGGACCAAAGCTGGACATTCACTTAGAATGTGTGTACCAGTGTGTATCGTCCTCCAAGCAGAGTCTACACTCTGACTCTGGGGACACACTAATTTTGTTAAGATGATATCTCAATCTGTTATGACCGGTGAAGTAGCCAGTTAGCAAACTGAGATCATGACAACTGAGACGTACAATATTATTAAGGTAGATAGGGCGAGCCAATTTCTTTGCTTAGCATGCCTTAGGGCCGGGTATTGAACCCAGTATTGTCGAAGAGATTCTGCGGAGAATCTATCGATTATGCCGTACGGGTGAGGTCCAGCTGAGCCCACAGAAAGGCTCCGAAGCCAATAAAGAATGAGGAGGAGCCGGCTCTGGCGACTTCGTCAGCAGCTTCGTTTAGGATGTTTGAATGATCAAAGTCAAGAAGCATATCGCTGTTCAGCGCTTGGATTCTAAGTGCTTCCATAGCGGCTGATGACATCAAGTTGTAATATTTTTTCAGATCTTTCTATCTACCTTTCAACCCCATAGGCGGCCTTCCGCTTCTCCCCCCCCCCTTCTCCCTTTGAGCATTGAAGAGACTAGCATTTCTCAGGAAAGAGCCTGGATTCTCTTTAGAGAAGCTCTAAAGTCTTTCGGTTTTATGTGAACTGTCTTTCCTGTCTTCGGTATAAACAACTCTGGCCTGCCTCCGAGAATGTGGGACATAACTAAGCCTACATTTGGCGAAGCCATTCGATCCTATCTTTGCTGATAGACTGTAACATAATCGGTAAGGTATAATTTGGGACCTGGGCTTTAATAGGGCGGAAGGGGTGCCAATAACCTAAACGGTCTTGCCCATTTTTACTATTGACTTAGTATTTCTACTATATTTGAACGAAAAAAATTGTGGAGACGCCAAGATACAGCATATATGTTTATACCCTATATCCAAGGGGTAAAATGGGTATATTAAGTTATTGGCAATTTATGTAACAGACATAAGGAGTCTAGATAGACCCTATAAAGTATACATAGTTACTTATATCCTTGTATACAGCTACCATACTTGAATCTTAGACTCTTCTTAGCCGTCAAATGTACTTGCAAACGGTTTTCCTCTAGCCCCATTTTAAGGGGTACCTCCATACAAATCCATCCCAAAATATTGGGTCTAAAATTGGTCTAAATTATGCCTATGAGAATCCCAATGAAATATAGCAATATGGGTTGGACCAACAGTCGAACATACTCAACTTCACCGTTCTTTCATGTTTTTTAATTGATTTAATTTTGCTTTAATAAGCGATCAGCTTACATATACGACGTGTGTTCAAAAAGTATAGCGAATTTTGTGTTTTTTCAAAAATTATTTATTTATTCATGAATATCTATTTTGTTCCCTTTAAAGTAATCCCCTCCCGAAAAAATACACTTATGCCAACGTTTTTTCCAATCTTCGAAACATGCCAAATAGTCCCTTTCCGGTATAGCCATCAACGCCTTCTTCGATTTTACTTTTATCTCCTCAATCGACTCGAAACGCGTTCCCCGGAGTAGTCTCTTGAGTTTTGGGAATAGCCAGAAGTCACACGGTGCCAAATCAAGCGAATACGGTGGTTGCGGAACGATATTGGTCGGATTTTTGGCAAAAAAAAGTCACAAAAAAATTAGTACAGTTTTGCCCCCCCAAAAAAAAATCATCTTTTTGGTTCCAATCGAGACTTGACACGTTTGAGGCCCAAAACATCCTTCAAAATTGTACTACTTCATCCTTTCGATTCGCCAATTTCATCAGCAATGTCTCTCATAGTTAATCGACGGTGTGCAAGCACTAATTCTTGTACTTTTGGATGGGAGCATCGTCCGTTGAGGTCGATGGTTGATCAGGGAGCTCTTCGTCTTCAACACGTTCGCAACCTTCTTTCAACAATTTTTACCAATCAAATGTTGTTGATTTTGGTAGAGCTCGATCCCCATAAGCCTTCTTCAATATTTTTATTCCATTTATTCCATTCAGAAAAAAAAATTTGATACAGGTTCTTTGATCCATTTTTTTGAATAGGTAAAAATCGAAGACGATCCAAAACACGTGCAAGCAAAGCAGCTGTCAACAATTAAGTGAACATTCAAAATGGCCGAGCTTGTATATCGAAATTTGAATATACGTAACCCGCGAAAATTCAAAATTCGCGATACTTTTTGAACACACCTCGTATAGTATTGTAAATTAAATTTTTTGCTTTAATTGGCATTAAGTTTTCACAATTTAAATGCGTAATAATTCCAATGTTTTGCATTAAATCAAATTAATTTGCAGTATTTTCGTTATTTGGCGAATTTTCGCAGCTGCAACAAGTTGCTCTGTTTGAATTCTTATTAAATTTTATGTATTTATATATGTAAATGTATGCGTATGCATGTGTATGTATGCAAATGTATTCATGTTACTTTGTAAATGTTCAAAAATAAACACAAATCCTTGTTAACAAGCAGATAATCCGCTAAGATATGCAAATTTTGCACATATTTAAAATTTATAGCAAAAAAAAACGCAGAAGAGAAAATTATATAAAAAAAATTAAAGTTGCGTTGTAGCAGCAATATTCCAGCCAAAATTGACATTTAGCATAAAATATTGTTGACAGGAATAAAAAGCGTTGCAAAGTCAAAGATCAGCAAAGGCATAAAATATTTATCGAAGTTGAATTTATTTTCTAAATTATTTAAATATGCAAATAAGGCAATGCTTTTGTTTAAATTCTAAAGGATTTCAAGCACGCACACATTGAAACAGGCATACACACACACACATAAAATTGAAGAAGTTTAAAAAGCGCCCATTTTGTAATAAATACTCCATCAATGTTTGCACTTCAGAAAAACAAAAAAGAAAAACAGAAATTGTCATTTTTGTTGTTGTTGTTTTTTTGTTATTGTAATTTATGCTGTTTGACATGCGCCATCTCAATACTTTGTCCTTTTCCGCTTTGCACTCACTTCCGTTTCCGTCATACCGTTTTCATTTTTTAAATCTTTATTTGTGCTTTTAAGCGATTGCGTTTCGTTTCGTTTTTTTTTTTTGCTTTCTTTCTTCTTTGTTGACTAGCTCAAACGCTTAAGTTAGTCTATGCTTATTCCAATATTCCTTTGTCATTCTCATAAATCTCGCTCGTCGAAATTGAAAATCTTCTCCCCGTTCGCATTGCTACTTTTGACTTTCGTTTCAGTGTGTGGGGTTTGGACAGACCCGCATACTATGTTTATTTTTTTCGTTTATTTTTTTTTTTTTTTTTTTTTTTTATGAGTAAGCCAATTTTGAGCTACTGCAGGGTGACATTTAGTATGGTTTGGTATGATGCGAAACTCAGCACAATTGGGAATGCTGCAACACAACGCCAAAATGCTTAACGCTTGTCAGGGAGATGCTTTTTACATACTCTTTCTGTGCTTTTAGTCTGTTCCAGCCTCAAAAATATTGGAAATTAAAAAATATAAAAAATTCTTGGTGGGCAAGAGGGAATTCTCTTTATTATCTAATTCTCGTTGTTTTTTTTTTGTTAAATCTGGCTTATTTATTGACAATGACCAAAACTATCAACTGCTCCCGTGAATCTAAAAATTTTTATGATTTATGATTTCGTAAATTTGTTCGATGTTAAATTATTCATGTTCCTGACAATCGCCAAAGTGTGTTTCATTTCCAAAACGTTTTTTGCATTTTAAATGACAAAAACTGCCCTATCAGTTACAAATAAAAACTTTATCAGTCTAACCAAATCGCAAATTATTGTCTGCTATGACTAAATTTTGTTCTCTTTAGCAGTAGAAGAAAATATTGTTTCAAAAATTCGAATTCAGGATCAACAATAATATAAAAAAAATTACATAAATAAATCTATAACATTACAGCATAAAAATAAAAATATTTTTTTTAATAACGACAGTACCTTTTTATATATCGTAATACTAGCAGATACCCGGCGTGTGCTACTACGTTGTGCGGGCGTTTCGGCTGCTCTTTCCGGTTTTCCGCTTCGTCTGCTGTGTTTGTGCAATTTGAGTTGTTTCTGATGGCATTTTTATACCCGCCACATAGTGTGAAGGGTTTTTATCAGTTTGTCGGATAGTTTGTAATGCAATTAAAGGAGGCATCGGAGAACCCATAAAGTTTTTATATTATTGATCAATCGACAAGACAAGTCGTTAAGCCATGTCCGTCTGCCTGTCTACCTGTCCGTCTGTCTGTCTCTGTCTGTCCATCCATCTGTCTGTCTGTCCGTCCGTCTATCTGTTGCAACCGTTTTTCACGAAAAAGTTTTCAAGATATTGACCTGAAATTTTTAAACTTAAGCTTTTTGTGTTCCTATGCAGTTTGTCAGAGACCAAGGAGTGCCACGCCCATTTAAAAAGATGTAGCCCCATGCAAACTTGCCATTTTTTCGATTTTCCTATTAAAATAGCTAACATTGCACGATCTTCTTTATGACAATTGGGTAAAAACACTTCCTAATGACTTCAATATCAAAGAAAGTTGCCACGCCCTTTTTATATAGCCCCCATACAAACCAATCGCCCATTTTTCAGATTTTTTATGAAAATAGTTCTTATTTATGATTATATTCTCTCAATCTGTGTAAAATCACTTCTACTGTTATCCTATGAATATGCTACCGATATGACAAGGATCGAGTCACTACAACATATAGACCCGATACAAACTAACTTCATTTTATTCTTTTTTTAAGAGGAATTAATTTTCGTTTGGTGTGGCTTTAATTTTTCTTCCGTTCGAAGTTAGTTTTCTTTATCCGACCGTGCCAGGGGGGAGATTTTTTTCTTTTTGCCGGAAAGTTTTTACCCTTAAAAGGATCGATGGCCCTCCCTATTAAGTTATATATTCTTGATCAGACTTGAACAAGTCGGAACAGTCGTCTAGCCATGTCCGTCTGTCTGTCCGTCCGTCTGTCTGTCCGTCTCTGTATTTATGCCGATTCATTCGCTCAGTTTTAAAGATATTGAACTGCAACTCGGAACTTAAGCTTTTCTCCAGTCCTAAGCAGTTCAAGTGTTAAAAAGTGCCACGCCCATTTAAAGGTGTAGCCCCCATACAAATTTACCTTTTTTCGGATTTTTGTATGAAAATAGCAATTATTTATGAATGTACTACTCGAAGTTAGATAAAAAATACTTCTAATGTCGTCCAATATCGAAATGCAAGCTGCCACGCCCATTTTTAGATACAGCCCCGCCCCACAAACTTACCGCCCATTTTCCAATTTTATATGAAAATAGCTATTATTTATGAATATAATCACACCAAGTTGGGTAAAAATACTTCCTAATGTCATCCCATGTCAAATCAAGCTGCCACGCCCATTTTTAGATATAGCCCCCATACAAATTTAACGACCGTTTTCGAATTTTTGTATAAAAAATAGGTATTATTTATGAGACTATTTCCTCAAATTTATGTAAAAACACTTCTAATGATATCCAATAACAAAACCAAGGTGCCACGCCTGTTTTTAGCTATAGTCCCCTCCCCAATTTTTTTTTTTATTTTCAAAAAAAATATGGAAAAAGTAATAATTTTCGAATATATTTTTTTAATGTTAAAATAAGCCACTGTGATCACACTAAACTATTCAAAGATTCGTGTGACGGGTATTTAAGCTTCGGTTCCCCCCGAAGTTAACGTTTTTACTTGTTTCTTGTTTCTTTTTGCTTTTTTTAATTTTTTTAGCGCAACAAAAAAAAGTACTAAACATACTAAACACCATTTTTTTTATCTGTTTTTAATTTTTTGTTTTATTGTTTGTGTTTAAAATTTGAAAATCGTCTTCTTAAATAAACCGAATACGCATTTGGCATTGCTTTAGTGGAATTTTAATTTACTTGCATTGTTAAACTGCGGACATAGAAACACTTTTACTATTCTATTTATATAGATTTTGCATTTAATTTTTTTTTTTTAATTTTATTAATCAAAAACATTTTACGATTTGAGATTGTCAGAGCTTCAAAACTTGCGATTTATATGGTAAATCGCAACATTTAAATAACGATTATGATTACGAAAACGGTTAATTTTTATTATTTAGAATCTGTTATTCGATAGTTAAGTCCTTAAAATGGTTGGTTGCAACCAATGTGCAATGATCAAGGTTCTGGGAAAAGAAGGAGAACGAAGGCTACTACTTCTACTAAAGTTAATAAAAAATAAAATCTAATCGAAATTTCGCCCAACACTAAGTTTTAATAATTTTTTAAAAATTAAAAATGTAAAATTAAGCAAACGTAAACTCTTTATCAATTCGCGAACTTTATTCAATTCGTTTAAATCCTTCAGCACATCCTCCAAGACATGAAGCCAATATATAAGCAGTATAAACTAATTTTGCATCTAAAGAGCAGCAGCATCTGCTGCAGCAGATCTCTGCGTTTAGTTAATCAAATCAATTTAGGATAATTATGCACTTTACATCAAATGACGCTACGCTTTCACGCAATTTAACTTATTAAAGGGAAATCAAAACAGCAAAGACAGTTTCAATGCAATCAGAATCATTGATATATTGATTAAGTTTATTTGATAAAGCCATGCAACCATGAAAAACCACAATCACCCGCCCCGAACCGAACGGTCTCTGTCATTCGCAGCTGTGACTCTTTCGGCGTTACGTTCCGTTCCGTTCCGTTCTGCTCTATTTTACTTACTGCTCAGCTCAGTTCAGCCGAACTTTGAGGTTGGCCACGTTGAGCAATATGCAAGGCAACAGCTACTTCGTTGACAAAGTTCTAAATCATTAATTTTAAAGAGATATTATGTTTTAGTAGTAGAGATGAGTACCAGAACTGCATGAGTGAATCGAATGGGACAGTTTGTAAAAGTTAAAGGAAAACCAACGAAAAAAAAAGAACTGAAACGAAACGAAATCGTTTTCAGTCAAATATTGCAATTAAACAAATGCAACTCGAGAAAGGCGCTTTTAAAATACACTTTGCGAAACTCGAAAATTAATTGATACATGAACGTAATTTTGTGTATTGGGTTGTTTAACAAGAAATGTCGTATCTGTGGTCCCTATTTTGTGCAAAAAACTCCAACCGGTTTTCGCAAGTCTTTTTGAGACCAACGTAGTAACACCAAGAGCGGAATAGATGGTAATCATGGTGCCAGGTCCGGACTATACGATGGGTGGGATAAGAGTTGTCCATCCGAGCTACCGTAACTTCTTTACGGCTCATCAAAAATGTGTCAGGCCGAGCGTTGTCCTGGTGGAACGCCCCACCCTTATTGTTGGCCAATTCGGCCCGCTTTTAGCGAGAGTCAATCGCCTGCTTCAAACGGTTGAGTTCTCGCAGTAGATGATCGAATTAAGCGTCTGGCCATGGTTGAGCAGCTCATAGTGGATGGTTCCCTTCCAATCCCCACCACACATACAGCAAAACCTTCCTAATACGTCAATCTGGGCTTGTAGTGGTTTGGGTCGTCTCGCCGCGCTTCAACCACGAACTTTTCGCAGGACGTTATTAGCCGTGATCCACTTTTCATCGCCAGTCACCATCCGATTTAAAAAATGGGTCGAGTTCGTTCCGTTTCAGCTGCGTACCACAAGCGTTTAAGCGATCCAAAAGATTTTTGCATTAATTCATTGTAGTAACTTAAACATCTAGCTTTTTTTGAAATCTCATCATGCACATGGTTCAAATGGTTTGCCATGTCTTATACCCCAGTTCCTGGCCAATCGAACGAGTGCTAATGTAGCGGTCCCACTTGGATGATTTGGACTATTTTATCCGGTTTCTACAAGTTGGCCTACCAGTACGGGGGTACATGTTTGACATCCACTACGCCAGACCGAAATCGGTCAGACCAACGCTGTGCTGTGCGAATCGTTACGGCATCCCAGGCCCAAAAAACTTAACAAATTTTTCGACCCGACTTCGTTGGATTTCCCGTCTCAGGTAGTAAAAACGTAAAATATGGCGAAGTTTCTTGCTTGGTGGACTCCATCTTTGGCGCGCGCTATAACTTGGGACTAAGAACATATGATCCCGGCACAGTCTGGGTGTCCTCTTCCAATCGCCGTACATGATGACCAAATGCAGTGGTACAACCCTAAGATATGTTAAGAGTCACGCCATCTATTG
>JAEIFJ010000084.1:0-49221 GCA_018903435.1 Leucophenga varia
TTAAACAACATTAAAAAAATTCAAAAGTTAAATTTACGTTAGACTAAGAGGAGTTATTTACACAAAAAATAGACCAGCTGTGTGGTCCAGAATCAAACTAACTTATTAGATGACCAAAAATGGCGTCGTTTGGGGCGTCTGCTCGAGCCAGAGGACTAGCCAAGCGATTTTGGTGATTAATCAATCGGTCGTTGTATCTACTTGAGAAAAAGATACTTGATCCTCCACGTAGGCGATGTTTAAATCTCTGTGAAGGTTAATGTTTCTAACAAACCAGGGTCAGCCAGTAATTAAACCGAAGAGATTTATTTTTGAAAAGTTTGCACTTTGTTTTCGATTTGATTTGGCTGCGATGCCCCAGATTTGAATTCCATATCTCCAGATTGCAATTATCTGCATATAAATCGTACGTTTATTGCGCAAGGAAAGTCTGCTACTCTTACCAAGTAGCCAGTAGGAGTTTTCGTATTCTTCCGTTGCAAGTTTGGATGGACGTTTGTATATGATCTCTAAAGGTGAGGCATTTATTCAGAAGAAGGCCTAAATATTTAACTTTGGTGGATTGTTGTAATGGTATGCCGTTAATGTGTATTTGGGGTGGAACTTTTTCTTTTTCAAAGTAAAGCAGACATTACTGCATTTGGCGCTATTAATTTGTACGTTCCATCTTTTTTGCCCAGTCTTGTATCATAACCAAGTAACTCTGCAAACCCCTTGCAGATTTTTGCTCACATTTAGACCTTTGAAGGATACACACATCATCAGCATATGCAGCAATCATTGATTTCGATGAATTATCCACCAAAAAGATTGCCTGGAGTTGGGATATCAGCCGCAAAGAGGTTGAAAAGGAATGGGCCAAGAACGCTCCCTTGAGGGACGCCTGCACAAACCAGATACGTAGCCGATTCACTGGAACGTACCTTGACAAAAAACTGGCCCTCCTCCGTGGCCCGAACGAAACCCGAACTGGTGATCCGGTAGTAGACCTTTGCTGTCAACACGTCCGATAATCTGATAGCTAGTAGTCTTTCCCAAATATTAGAAAGAGACGGAAGTAGACTGATTGGACGGTACGATTCAGGAACACTTTCAGGTTTGCCAGACTTATGGATCACTGTGGTGGCTGCAGTTTTCCAAGCTTTCGGGAAGTATTGTGTTTTTAATATTGCGTTGAAAAGTGTGATAAGGAAAAGTAACGCTTTTACTGGTAGGGCTTTTTAGCTATGTCTGTCTGTCCGTCTGTCCTGCCGTATGAGAGATTATCTCGGAGACTGTAAGTGATAGGGCCACTATATTTGAAACTTAGACTCCTAAGCCGTCAGAGTGTGTACTTGCGAACGGTTTTTTTTTCTCTAGCTCCATTTTAGGGGTCCCCCCCCATACAAATCTTTTGCTTAAAAACGTCACTATTTCTTATTCTAAAAATCCTACTTTAGGTATAAATTATGCTTATGATAGTCCCAATGAAATAAACCAAGATGGGTAGGTCCAACTAAATTTTAGGTATAGCCCCCATACATACCCGATTTTTAAGTTTCTGTATGAAAATCCAATTTAATGAGGTATGGTAGTAAAAAAGAACCTAACGTAAGGTACATAATGTTTAGGTATAGGGTATCTTTACAGTCGAGCATACTCGACTTCATCGTTCTTTCTTGTTTTTCTTTTGATTATTTTAAATGACTTATCGTCTAATTGGACAGTGATTTCCAAAAACTAAATATTCTTAATTAAAGAATATTAAGAAGAATTATTTTATTACTTGAGCGATAGACCCGCCAGGATTTGATTTCAGAACCTTTAAAACGATTAACATGGCTTTCAGCTTTAAGCCTTTAAGAATTGAAGAAAAATTCCTCGTCCGATCTTAGATCACGCTATGTCCTTCAACACATAACATCGGTGCTATAAATATCCCAACCCATAACATAAAATATGATCGGGTATATTCAAATTGACAGAACCATTGTAACTCGTACTATGTATATAATCTGGATCAAACGAATCGATCTAGACATGTCCGTCTGTCTGACTTTCTGTTTATTTCAACGCGATTCATTCGGTTTTAATAATATTGAGCTGAAATTAAAAAAACCTTTTTTCTGAATGTACTTGCTTTATGTTGAGCAAGAACACATCTATGTATGTATACAATAATTATTTGACAAGGATCGGGCAAATAAAACATATAGCACCCATATAAATCTATGGATCATTTTTACATTTTTATATGAAAATTGGAAATATTTATTCATGTATTCACTCCAAATCGGATAAAAACACTTATTTTATCATTCAATGTCAAAACCAAGGTACCACAACTATTTTTAGGTATAGCCCTAATACAAACTTTCAGCGTGATAATAGCTTTAATTTATAAATGAATTAACTTTAATTTGGGTAAAGTCACATGGATATCATCCTCTGTACAAAATAACGATATGATACAGATCGGGTCACTTACAACTATAACCCTATACAAACTTACCTCTCATATTCTGATATTGAAAATTTAAAATTATTGTTACATTTGTATTTATAGCTTAAAATTAAATCGAATATTGAGTATAAGCTGAGGTGTATACCACCTTAAAGTTCTATCTAAGCCACTGATGATTGAACATAAACTATTTAAAAATTTGGGTGACGAGTACTTAAGTTTCCATTCATTCGAAATTTTCGTTTTTTACGAGTCGGTACTAAAGAGAGTCCAACAACATTCGGTCGTTATCGTTCTCAAGAGTTAGGCAATGCTCGAACCACTCTCCGACGCATAGTTCGTAAGTATTTGAAAATGCTTTCATGTAAAATTCAAAAGTCTCAAAAACTAAACCCAGTTGATTATCCGCGTCGGCTTAATTTTGCTAAATGGAGCATCGAAATGGTCGAAAATGAACGCAGCTTTTAGCGAAAAATCATTATGTCTGACGAGGCACATTTTTTGTTAAGTGGAGGCGTAAATTTGCGTCGGTTTTATGCCACCGAAAACCCTAAAATAATGAATGAGCAGCCACTTTCCGACCAAAAATTAACTGTTTGGTGCGCTATTTGCGTGGATATGGGCGACGGAACATATTTTTTAAAGGCGATAATGATCTACGATAACCGCCAATGGTGACCGGTATCGGACCATGATAACGGATTTTCTGATGCCAATTGTTCATGAAAATGACAAGAACGATTATTGGCTCCAACGAGTTGGCGCTTTATGCCACACAGCTCGAGCAACAACCAATTTTTTGCGACCTTTGTTCTTTGGGCTACTGAAATCGAAAAATGGCGATTTTTTCTGGCCTCACAGATCATCTGATTTGACTCCATCAGACTTTTTATTTGTGGGGCTCTTTAATATCCAAGGTGTACGCTAACAAGCCAAGGACTCTAGCTGCCCTAAAGAGCGATATTTGTCAAGAAATTGCTGCCACATTCGCCAAAACTTTGGCCAACGTGATTGAAAACGCCAAAAAAAGGCAAGTTTGGTTGCCAAGGCCAGATGTTGCCATTTGCGTGATATTATTTTTAATAAGTGACTATAACAAATCTTTTTAGATTAAAATAAAAATATTTTTCAAATGAACAACAAAAACAACATATTTTTCCCGACATCGTGTCCGAACATCGTGTCTTAAATTGGGCTGAGTCAAGCCATTAACTGATTTGTAGATTTCTTGATCTGTGCTCGTGTCACATCTGTGCATCTTCAGCGTCGATGGTATGAATTGGTTTATTAAAATTAATGTTTACCATTTAACTATTGAATTGTATTTTAGAAAATAAAAATGAATTTAAAAACAATCATATGGAAAGTCACTGGATTCCCACACAATTTTTTTAAACAGAATTTTTTTTTAAATTTATAATTTAATATTTCGTAGTGTATAGAAATAAAAAATGAAGATCTAAATAAGAAATCTGGCTTCCATTATTTGAATCGGACTAAACACCGTGAAGAAGCTTTTACAAAACAGTCAGAATTCTCATAAAATATGCTCAATTCATTTTTCTATTTTTAGAAGTATCTTATTAATTTTCTTCAGCTAAGACGGTAACTCTTTACCAGATGCAAGTTTATGTAACAGCAAATCTTTGGCTCTTTCAATAGACATTTGTACAGTGCATATAAGCTTTTTTTTCGTATCTGCATAGAAATGCAAACAAGTCTTCTACTAGATTGATGCCCGTGATATGAGTGTTTTAATTTTGTCCTTTTTAAGCGGATTTGCAAAAACTGCACAACTTAAGCTGCTTATATACAAAATTATTTGCATTGCACTCCTCACTATTTATCATTTTCCCCATTATCGGAAACCGCATTTATATACGTACTGGCATATGTGTTTGTTTATGAATACACATTAATCTGCCTTCCAGTCGATTGGCACCCGCATTACAATAATTACAATCACAAACGCATTCAAATTAGGCGGATCTTTGTTTCTTCAAAACATTTTCGGTTCTAAGCGAATTTTGAAAGCAGCGTGTGAAATGTCGCTGATATGTCATAAGACAATTTTGCTTTGTCCTTGTCATAATAAATAGACTCTTCAATTAACTGATTACATAATTAGAGTGCGGACTAATTGACAGGCTCAATCAAGCCACTTAAAAGTGCTTTCATGTGCGCTTTAATTTCAAACTTTGTGTGAATGACTTTATTACTAAATTATAATGCATTTTCATTAGCATCTTTTGCTTAATAATAGAAAACAATAAAACTTACTTTCAGCAAATCGATTTATTTTATTTAGACTCTTGTCTAGAATGTTTTAACTTTCAATATTAGTACTGCTGGGTCCCAACCGAACCCAATCCAATTCAAGTGAAAAACAAGAAAGAACGCTGAAGTCGAGTATGCTCGACTGCAAGATACCCTGTACCCAATCTTTATGAACCTTAAGTTAGGTTCTATTTGACTACCATACCTCATTGAAATGGATTTTCATAGAAAAACTTAAAAATCGGGTATATCTTTGAATGGGGTTATACCTAAAATTTTGTTGGGCCTACCCATATTGGTCTGATTCGTTGGGACTATCATAGACATAATTTATACTAAATTTAAATTTTCTAGAATAAAAAACAATTACGTTTTTATATAAAAACCCAAAATTTTGGGGTAAATTTGTATGGTGGCTATACCTAAAATTTGGTTAATCCTACCCATATTGGGATATTTTATTGGGACTATCATAGACATAATTTATACTAAATTTAAATTTTCTAGAATAAAAACAATCACGTTTTTATGTAAAAACCCAAAATTTTGGGGTTGATTTGTATTGGGGGTACTCCTTAAAATGAGTCTAGAAAAAAACCGTTTGTAAGCGCACACTTGACGGCCTAGGAGAGTGTAAGTTTCAATTTTGAAAGCTCTACCTTTAGTCTCCGAAATAATCGTTTTCATACGGCAGACAGTATGACAGACGGACAGACGGACGGACGGACGGACAGACGGACAGACAGACATAGCTAGTTCGACTCCCCTTCCAATGCTGATCAAGAAGGGGAGTCGAGTATGCTCGACTTCAAGATATCCTGTACCCAATCTTTATGTGGTATGTCAATTTGGTACCCATATTGGAATATTTTAATGGAACTATCATAGGCGTAATTGGTAAATTTATCTATATATATAAATCTCTTTCACCTGACTGACTGATTTCAGACGATAGACCTACAGGTAAAACGGCTAAAGATAGGAAGCTGAAATTTTTTACTGAACATATATATCAATGAGTAGAAAAGCACTAAGGCGTGATTTTGGAAAATTATGACCGGCGACCTAATGAAGGTCTTGAAACCGGAAAGCCATATCTTTGCAATGAATAGACGTATAGACTTTAAACTAGGCGCATTTAAAATATGGTTAGAAAATATTTTAGGCGGGTTCAAGATTTCAGATTCAGGGGGCCTGGAAACCGAAAAATAAATATCTTAGAAATGAATATACTTAGAGACTTGAAACTGGATGCTCCCGTAGCTTCTGGCGGGTCATTAAAGAAGTGTGAGGCCGAGCGTTGTCCTGATGGAACACTACACCCTTCCTGTTGGCCAATTCTGGCCGCTTCTGGTCAATCGCCTGCTTCAAGCGGTCCAGTTGTTTGCAGTAGATGTTAGAATTAAGCTTCTGGCCATAGTTGAGCAGCTCATAGTGGATGACTCCTTTCCGATCCCACCACACACACAGCAAAACCTTCGTCTGGCCGGGATTGGCGATGGTTTGGGTCGGCTCGCCGCGCTTGATCCACGACCTTTTTCCTCTCGACATCTAGCTTTTTTGAAATCCAATCTTTTGCAAATGGTTCAAAATGGTTGTATGTCTTATATACCCAGTTCCTGGCCAATCGAACGAGTGCTAACATGCCGGTCCACTTAGATGATTTCGACTATTTTATCGGTTTCTACGAGGATTGGCCTACCAGTACGGGGGTACATCATTGACATCCACTACACCAGAACGAAATCGATTGTACCAACGCTGTGCTGTGCGAATCGTTACGGCATCGGGCCCATAAACTTCACAAATTTTTTCGGCCGCCTTCGTTGAGTTTTTACCTCTCAGGTGGTAAAAACGTAAAATATGGCGAATTTCTTGCTTGGTGGATTTCATCTTTGGCGCGCTATAACTTGAGACTGAAACATATGATCACAGCACAGTCTGGGTGTTCTTGTAGCTCTGGGTGTCCTCTTTAAATCGCCGTACAGGATGACCCGATGCGATTAGTACAACCTAAGATATGTTAAAGAGTCGCCATCTATTGAAAAAAATACGACATTACTTATTGACCAACCCGATATATATAGGATGGTAACTAAGTTCATTTTGCTATAAGTATATAGATGTGTATGGTAAATAAAACATTACTTTTTTGGTTTATTTTCAGATGAACATTTTATGTTAAAAATGTCCCAGTCGGAAAAAGTAGAATGTGTTTTAAATATAAGGCGTCTTTTCTACATCCATTGCTCATTTATTACGAGTTAACTCTAAAAGAGGTGTGATCGGAAATTGCCTAACAATGTAAGGCCGGAGTAAAGGTGCCTAATTGGCTCGATATTAGGCACCTTCACCTTCACTGCTACTTTTTTTTTTTTCATAAATATAAATATAATCTAAAAGAAAGTGTGTGAAATTATCTTTTGGAGGTGTGATAGGAAATTACCTTACAAAAGAAGGCCAAAAACAAGTTGCCTTGTAACGAGCAGTTTCTGTGATTCCACCGACAGGTGCCGAAATTTTAGTTTTTTTTTTTCATTTTTATTTAAACCTATGACAGTTATTAAAGTATTTAATGGTTTGACATAGACCGTTAAAATGAAGAACGAACGCAAAACAACCTCAGAAACTTTCGAGTTCAAACCCGAGACAAGAAATTAGAATATTATTATTATTTCAAATTGGATTGGAAACTGTAGGTACATGCTAATATAATTTAATAAATATTTATACCAACTTTAAATATTATTATTGACGAAATCCATTTCAAATCAGGCAGGCGGATAAGTTTAAATTTTAGATTGAGTGACCATTGAATATATTATTCTTCATCGAAATAAGGGGACACGTATTTTACCGATTTTGAAAATGATCATTTTTATCGAAGTTATGAATTTTTCAATTTTTTCCGTTAAAACTAAAAAAAACGTTAAGAAAAAATTGTTTTGTATGTCATTTTTTTTCTAATTAAGATAATCAATTTCTTTTGCAGGTTCTTATAGGTGACTTTGTCTACTCTAAAAATTCGTTCGAAATTTGAAAAAATTCTTTAAAAATTACAAAATGGCGACAAATTTTCGAAAAATAAAGAAAGTCAATTTTCTAAAAAACACCACCTTTTTTTCCTCAAATTTTGCCATAAATTCTTATTAATATAAAGGAAAATTACTATAAGTTTCAAGCGGGATAAACTATATTTGTAGTTAGGAGAATTTTTTTAAAATTTTTTTTTTGGCGTAGAACATATTAAAATAGCTCAAGAGTATTATCTTAATGACGATTTGGATTGTTCTAGAGAGAGTCCTAATAAAAGTGATGTAATGTGCATTGAAATTGATGGTGAAAATACGATAAAAATGAAACGCTTTTTAACTAGAAGTATTGATGCATCTTCTGGAACTTTCAATACTTCATTTGTCCAAGTTAGTTAAAAAGCGTTTCATTTTTATCGTTTTTTCACCGTCAACTAAATCTAAAATTTAGACTTATCTGATTTGAAATGGATTTCGTCAATAATAATATTTAAAGTTGGTAAAAACATCATACCAAATTGGCCTTACAAAAGCATCATACTGTTGACCGGCCATGCTCGGTATAAAGGAATGGGAGTTCGACATTAAAACGGAAGTCTCCCCTTACAAAAGATGTAGTTATAAACGCTCTTCGGAGAGTACAGATTAAGGTATTCAGAATAGACTTGCAAAAAATTAAAAATTAACTTTGCACTCAAAGGCAAAGTGAACGCCCCCTGTGAAAGTAAATTTGTGTAATTTTCTGCAATCAGCTGTTCGTGAATTTGCTTTGCCACGAGTAATCATAAAGAAAACACAAATAAATTATAAAATAAAAGGAACTATTCACGAATTTATTGATGGTATTGATTGTTTTCCAACTCTACTGTACTCAAATTTTGTTGTATGGTGTAGATATGCTAAGTACATCGGAAAATGAAAATATTTAAAAACTATTTTTAAATTTTTTAAATTTATTTACTACTAGCCGAATTAATCGGTTTTGCTCGGGTGAAACCAACCTGCTTATCTCAGTACCCGCTTTTCCAATCGATCATACTTTTTCCGCTCCTTAAAACCCAGTATTAGTATATTTTTATACCCTGTACCCAAGGTATAAAGAAAATATATTCTTGATCAGCATTAGTAGGAACGTCGATATAGCTATAACCGTCTGTCATGCTGTCTGCGTCTGTCTGCATGAAAACGATTATCTCGGAGACTATTAGAGATAGAGCTACCAAGTTTGGAAACATAGACTCTCCTAAAACGTCAAGTTGAAAAAATATTAACTTACATTGGTGGCGAAGATACTTGGGAACTCTTAGTCTATAATGTTTCGTGCAGTCTCTTTCTAAAATATATATAAACATCACAATTTTTTAAGATTAAATTTTATAATCTTTTTCAGTTCAATCACCTTATTTTCTCTAAAGTATTCAGTTCTGATCCGCCCTAGTAATAATTCATTTCATTACGTACATAATTGATGTCAATTATAAACCATTTGCATGATTTATTAACTCAGCATGTCGCGCCCACAAAGATCCTAAATGAGGACCTTTTCGAAATTCAACCCTCTGAAGAAAGTAAAATGATCTATTGCTTTGCTGTATATTTTAACACATTTGCGCTTTTTCATTAATTTTTATTTACTAAGATGCTCTTCACTTTACATACACATAGAATCAAAATATTCAATATTTATAAACGAAAAATACCTTGGGGTAGTTCCGTCTTTAACTTTTCCATTAAACCAAACAGGGAAACAAATTAACATAAGTGCTTCCTTTGGATTTCTTCGTCTTTCTTTGTTTTTTTGTTTGTCTGTGGTTTTAAAATATTCATTCCGTGCCTATGTAAATGCCTGCGCACTCTAATTTTTATTACGATCGCCTCATTTTCATTGAATATTTTATGAATTCTAGAGTTCCAGATGCATTTAGATGGCATGGCATTTTGTTTTTGGTACGCGCCATTAGAATAAAGTGTTTCATTCCCCTTCAGTTGATACCTTCAATTTATTTTTAAGTGTTTCATTTCGTTTTTTTGTATATTGTTGTGCATTATTTTATTTTTAAAAGGAAACACTTGCTCATTTCTTAACTTTTCTTCATTATCATTTTCTGATTATGTTAAGTATGTTTTGAAAGTGATCTTTAAACTATTTTGAACTCTATCTTCGGATGTCTGCGGAAGTCATTGTTAGCTTTATCATTTATTTTTTTGCATATTTTTTTTACAGTGTGGAGGGTATTATCATTTCGTCAGAAAGTTTGTAAAGCAATAATGGAAATATCTTAGATGCTAAAAAGTATTCATAGTCTTTTGATCAGTACGACAAGACGAATCGATCTAGAACTAAATCTCGAAACTTAAGGGGCTATTATTGGTTGAGAGGCTGTTTTTTGGACCTTTTTTGAATGTAATTATAATTTGAAAACGCAAAGAGTTATTTGAATTCTGTTTATTAGGAACATGTTGAAGTAAATTAAAGTTTTTCTTTTTCTTTGGTACGAGGGCTGTTCAAAAAATTCTCTTCTATCAAACTGGTGCGTCAAAAAAAAAAGAATGCTGCTAGCGGCCACGATAACTCGACTTCGGATCATTTGAAAAGGAAGAAGTAGACGTCGTTAGATTCAGTACAGATGTAATTCGGCGGTCATTGAAAAATGAAAAATCAATTTTGGATATTTTTTTTTAGTTAAAAGTTAAAAAAAATAGTTAAACAATTTTTTTAAATTTTTTAAAATAATGATTGAGGTACGGGCCATCGAGGCAGCCAGTTCGAAAAACATGGTTTCGAGATAAACGCGTGTAAAGTTTGAAGTTATTTTTCTGCATACAAAAAAAGTTGAACGACAAATTCTGGCCAATTCTGGCCGCTTCTGGTCAATCGCCTGCTTCAAGCAGTCCAGTTGTTTGCACTAGATGTTAGAATTAAGCGTCTGGTCATAGTTCTGCAGCTCATAGTAGATGATTCCCTTCCAATCCCTCCACACACACAGCAAAACCTTCCTGGCCGTCAATCCGAGCTTGGCTATGGTTTGGGTCGGCTCGCCGCGCTTGATCCACGACCTTTTTCGCTGGACGTTATCGTAAGTGATCCACTTTTCTTCTCCAGTCACCATCCGATTTTAAAATGGGTCGAGTTCGATCAGTTTCAGCAGCGTATTACAAGCGTTTAAGCGATCCAAAAGATTTTTGTGCGTTAATTCGTGTGGCACCCAAACATCTAGCTTTTTTTTGAAATCCAATCTTCTGCAAATGGTTCAAAATAGTTGTATGTCATATACCCAGTTTCTGGCCAATCGAACGAGTGCTAACATGCCGGTTCACTTAGATAATTTCGACTATTTTATCGGATACTACGAGGATTGGCCTACCAGTACGGGGTACATCTTTGACATCTACTACACCAGAACGAAATCGATTGAGCCAACGCTGTGCTGTGCATCGGGCCCATAAACTTCACAATTTTTTTCGGCCGCCCCGTTGAATTTTTACCTCTCAGATAGTAAAAAAGTAAAATATGGCGAATTTCTTGCTTGGTGGACTCCATCTTTGGCGCGCTATAACTTGAGACTGAAACATATGATCACAACACAGTGATGTGATGGGTGTCCTTGTAGCTCTGGGTGTCCTCTTTAAGTCGCCGTACAGGATGACCCGATGCGATTGGTACAACCTAAGATATGTTAAAGAGACGCCATCTATTAAAAAAATACGACATTACTTATTAAACAACCCAATATGTAAATTGGATTATGTAGAACTAATTGAACACATTATTGTTTTGAATAGAAATATCATGATTTTATTTTCCTCCCATAGCCATTCAATAATCAAAACTTACAGCTCGACTTTAAAAAAAAATTTCAAATGTGAACAAATTATATTCTGTCAGTTGAATTTTGTCATTTTAAGATACATATTCTTATTTGGTCTCATTTTTTTTTTTTTTTTTGTATTATTTTTTAACCATAATATAAAATGCAGCTCTTGGTTTTGGTTCTGCTGCCATATTTCCTCTTAGTAGAGCCAAAGCTGTTTCTTTAACAATTGAAAAGAAAAGAAATTTTGTATAAAATTATGCTCCAGTTTTCCATGTCAAATGTTGAGCTCTGGGTCGTGGTTCTGCTGCCATAGTTCCACTTAGTAGAGCCAAAGCTGACACTTTAAAAATTGAAAAGTTTATAAAAAGGAATTCTTAAAAAATATTTGTATGAAACTTACTGAGAGCAAATATTAAAGTCTTCATTATTAGGTTTGTGGGGCACACTTGTTAGTATTCAAATAAATTCAAACTGTATGAATAAGTTTTCAATATGAAATTGGTTTTTATAGAGACTTATAGTATCACGTTTATCAACGCTGACATATGAAAATTTCCATAAAACAGAACTAATTAAACAAAATTTTAGTTTGTAACGCATTAAGGAAGATTACGTAGAATCTAATTCTTGATTTGAGACGAATCGATTTAAACTTGTACATAGTATAGAGTACTTTTTAGCAAATACTCAACTGCAAGGCAAAAATCATCAACATTTTTCTCACAACAACCTTTGTAGCAGAAACTCTCTTTATACCCGCCACTTTCAGAAGGACGAGACGAGTCGATCAAGCCATGTCCGTCTGTCTGTATTTATGCGTTTCATTCGCTTAGTTTTAAAAATATTGACCTGAAACTCAAAACTTAAGCTTTTCTCGGTCCAAAGCGGTTGAAGTGTTAAAAAAAAGATATTCACTCCAAATTGGGTAAAAAAACACTTCCAATGTCAAAACCAAGGTACCACGCTCATTAATATAATATGTATAGAAATATTCGGCGTACTTTCTATTTTTTGAGAGAAAATAGAAAATTATTTATGAATTTATAATATTCACTCCAAATGGGGTAAAAACACTTCTAAAGTCATCCTATATATACTCTACAGATATTATAAGGATCAGCCCACTATAACATATAGCCCCAATACAAAGTCAGCATTCATTTTCTAACAATTTTTTTTTTTCAAGAAAATGGTAATTATTCTCTTCTTAGGTTAATATTTGATCTCATTATTGTGTCTAAACCTTGATTGTATCCGACTCCAAGCCATCTCTTCTCCAAGTTTTACCAAAGCCACTGGTGATCAAAAATTAACTAAACCCAGATATGGCGGGTATTTGAGCTTCGTTTCCACCGAAGTTAACGTTTTTCCTTGTTTTATTAACATTTGACATACTTTGTGAAAAAAAAGAATTTGTTTTTACGAAAAACGCATAAAACATTAATTACAGTCATGAATCTAATTTTATGTGTTTTGGAGCGTAGAGTCTACAAATAGCCAACAAAATGGCCTTCCAAAAACTGTTTTCGGGATACCCTTTTTTAATTTTATTCAGTTATTACTAGATATTTCGAGCACGAATAAATTCATAATGGTGATCTTAACATTTTTTAAATTAGCATAGTCGTATAGAAAAAGGAAATACATGATTTAAAGATATCCTTGCTCGAGATACTATAGATAGTAATAACTGGAAAATGTGCGAAAACGGTTATTTGCCTCAAAATACATGGGAATAGGTCCATGAGAAAGGAGTTCTCGAGAGATCGTCCAAATTTGAAACTAGTGTTATTGGATATATAAATTAATAATGCCTTATTGAACTTTCGAAATAAAATATCTGGAATTCAGTCGAAAAGTGATACCAAAACAAGAGAACTTGAATGGTATTACGTTTTTGGTACAATTTTGCGTGTTGTAAATTCTTCGAAGTATACAATGGGGAAACTTAACAACTATTTAAGGCTAGGGCTTTACTGCTTTTATATACTTTCTGGGAATGTATTTGTCTAGAAATTCAGATATACATACACAATTTAACAGGCAAGCGCAACCAATATATTTATTCAGTAAACTAATGCAAGCCAATTAAAAACACAATAATCGTCCTTCCGTTGATCGGCTTGCTTAACAACAGCAAACCGGGTTTTAAACCGAATCAGTACTTGTTTCGTTTGCTCCGAACCGGGAACCGAATTAGCTCTTCGGAAAGAAAATGATTTTGAACCGAAAAACGAACTATGTATAGGTTGGTTAAATTTCAAGGGCCGATGTTGACCCGGTTTGCTCAAATTTTTTGCACGATTTTTCCGATTGTACGCACATTTGGAGGATTAAATTGACCGAAAAAATCACGAAGTGCACGATATGCATTTTGATTTGAACGCCCATTTTCATAATAGGCCTGAATAACTTTAACGCGTTGCTCGATTGTGTATCTTTCCATGGTTCAAATTGAGTTAGTCTGAAGTTGAGAAATGTCAAAAGAAATGCAGGAAAAAACTTGACGTTTAGGTGTGGTTCACATTCAACGTCGGCCCTTGAAATTTAACACCCTATAGTTTTCACCCAGTGTTTTGATTCGCGATTTCATTAAAAGTACAAACAATGGTACCTGGTATCATTCTATCTTTTCGAAAGGAAAATAAGTTGCACAATTTGACTATCACAAGGTGGTGTAAAGGTTATTCTTAATTTATTATACTATACATATATACATACATATACTTCGCATTTGCTTACCAAGACTAAAGTAGCATCTGTTAGCCAAACTAATTCTTCGTCTGATTTGTTAGCTGGTGTTATTGCTCTTGTTTATCTCTGATCCCAAGTAGACGAAGTTTTCTTTAACCTCGAAGGTGAAATTTTTAATTTATTGCAAGACTTTAATTCTGAAGACCTTAATAAATTTTTCAGTATTTTCAAAACAGTTTTTATACCCGTCACACACAGTGTGGAGGGTATTATCATTTTGTCAGAAAGTTTGTAACGCATTTAAGGAGACATCTTAGACCCTATAAAGGATATATATTCTTAATCAGCTCGACGAGTCGATCTAGTCATGTCCATCTGTCTATCTGTCTGTTTTTCTTATGCGACTCATTCGCTTAGTTTTAAATATATTGACCTGAAACTCGGAACTTAAGCTCTTCTCAGTAATAAGCAGTTCAAGTGTTAAAATCAAAGTGCCACGCCCATTTTAAGGCGTAGCCCCCGTACAAACTTACCGTTATTTTCGGATTTTTGTACGAAAATAGCTATTATTTATGAATGTAGTCACTCCAAATTGGGTAAAAATACTTCTAATGTCATCCAATGTCAAATCCAAGCTGCCACGCCCATTTTTAGCTATAGCCCCCATACAAATTTAACGCCTGTTTTCGAATTTTTGTATAAAAATAGGTATTATTTTTGAGACTATTCACTCAAATTTATATAAAAACACTTCTAAAGATATCCAATAACAAAACCAAGGAGCCACGCCCATTTTAAGGTATAGCCCCCATACAAACTTATCCATTATTTTCAAACAAATGTATGAAAAAGTAATTATTTTCGAATATATATTTATAAATGAATATAAGCCACTGATGATCACACTAAACTATTCAAAGATTCGTGTGACGGGTATTTAATCTTCGGTTCCACCGAAGTTAACGTTTTTTCTTGTTTTTCTACAATTTTTATACCTGTTTCACTAGTGTAAACAAATATATTCAGTTTGTCGGAAAGTTTGTAGCGCATTAAAGGAGGCATCGTAGACCCCATAAAGTATATATATTATTGATCAGCTTGATGAGACGAATCGATTTAGCCATGTCCGTCTGTCTGTTGCTGCGCGATTTATTCGCTCAGTTTTAAAGATATTAAGCTGAAATTTTAAACTTAAGCTTTTCTAGGTCCTATTAACTTTCTATGTTAAAAATCAATGTGCCACGCCCACTTTAAGGTATTGCTCCCGTACAAAAGTACAACATTTTGTCAAGTTCTTTTAAGAAAAAATGTATTTGTAAAGCGAATGGCTTCAATTATGGTGTAAATGTTTCTTATACAATGCCAAATCTTCAGTTTTAAAATTGGTGCAAATCGGACCGCGAATTTCTAAATTTTTAAGAATATATTTAATTTGTTTAGTATTTTTAAATAAAATTTAATACAAATGCTGCACATGAAGGTCTATCAACGTGAAATGATGTGTAACAGGTATAAGCTTCGCTCCAACCGAAGTTAACTTTTTTTTTTTTTTTTTTTAGAGAACAAATAAATATATATTACTTTTAAGTTAAATAAGTGCTCATATCAAATGGGCTAAAATTAGAGAGAGCTAAAATGAGAACGTAAAATTTTTAAAATATAAAATTTACTTTAACCACTTAAAGCGAACCGTGCTTAGACATTGACTAAAAATATGTCGGCAAACCAAATCAACGGTTCTAAAGCAACGCAAACCACGGTTCCAAGCCATTGCAATTGCATTTTTAGATGCTTGCCACCCTGGAAAAAAATCTGTTATAAAACTGTAAGAAAAGTTTACTGAATTATTTCATAAAAGTGCACTACACACTAATCGAATAATGTTGAATCTCTTCAAAACTTAATTCATTTTATTAGCAACAAGACAGTAACTTTATTAAAATCCTTTTGTAATTGAAAACATGAAGACTTGTTGACCAAAACTTTTGGATTTTCTTTGTTTGAAACAATAAAATTCTCTTTTGTAAAGAGTCAACATCAAAAACACTTAAACAAAATACTGCAAAATAGAAAGTTGGAAATGTTCGCGATACTTTTACTTGTTTTGCAATATTTTTTTCAGCAAAACTTATAAAATCGAAACGCACAATAGAGCAAATCTATTAAACAGTTAAGGGAAACTGAAAGAAAATAAATAATCTGGCCCAGTATTGCGTACTGCCTGCGAAATTATTGTAACTAGAGGATTAAGTTGGCATTACGACAGTATCAAGATGTCACATTAGATGGGAGACAAGACTGTTTAGTGTGTCTGTGTGTGTGCCTTAGTGCAACATAAGCTGACAATGTGGGCCAAGTCTTGTACAATAAACTGAAAGACTTTAGAAATAGACGTAGAAGAAGAAGAAAAAGTAGAAGTATGTATCGAACAACAAAAATGGTGAATTGTAGCAAACCGATAAGAAAAGCATTGTCTGACTCTTTGACTAAGTGGCTGACTGGTTGACAGACTAAGAGACAGACAGACAGACAGGACAGCCAGACAACGTCTTCGTGTATGAGTCTATAACATGCAATGTGCAATTTAAAATGTGCAACGTGACAGGTGGCAATTGGAGCAGGGCAAAACGAACGAGAAGGCAGGTCGATTTTAGTGTTTATGGATGGGCGTCATTTCGCACACGCCCACTCAGTGTTATGTGCACCAAGACACATTTGACTCTGAGATGGGCCAATGCAGCCACTCCTTCAGTTCTGAAACGAAACGAAAGGAAAGACGATTGATGGCTTAATGTCATGTTGCCAAGTCGCGCTCGCATGTAATGCGGTAAGTAACATGCTATTCTCCGTTCCATGCTTCTTCTATTTTTTAACGCAGCAAATGCTGTACGGGCATACATGGCGTATACTTAATATTGTACATGCACTTTCATTACTGCACGCGTCATTGCGGCTGCATTAACTATCCCCGATAAAGTTGCCACAATATATACAATTTATTTACCGCATTTTATATTTTATTGAAAAACTTATTGCGTTTTTTATGTTCCACTTCCATGGACGAATGAATTCTGCAACAAAATTGTCTATTGATAACTTAAATAATGGTTCAATAAATTGAAACGAGATACTTTAACTTCATTATAATTGAATATACTATTAGAATTTTAAGAACTCATTGCAGAAATAGTTATTTATGGTAGCATGGCTCAGCTTAACAAATAGGTTTATACAAAGTGCTAGAATTCTTTATATCTGGTTACTGAGGATCATTCTCAAAACTTTAAGCTTTTTCAGATGTACCACTTATGAGAATATATGCAATATGAATAGACTAGAGAGAAATTAGAGAGAAAATTCTCGTGACCCAAAATTTTTAAGAGTCCCGGTGTGATTTTCTTCACTTAGCAAATTCAAAATATAGTAAATTACTCTAACAAGTAAACCCACACAAAACGTTAACTTCGGTGGAACGTACCGTTAAATACCTTCATAGCATACGAATCTGTGAGTAGTTGATGTGTAATCATCAGAGGCTTCGATGAAATTTCGAGATGGGATGAGTGTGGGTCAATGGTATAGACACAAAATTGATATCAAATTTAAGCTAATTTTAAGCTAATTTTCTTGAAAATATCAGAAAATAGGAGGTGAAAGCAGTATGTCCTTATCATACCAATAGTGTTAATATAAAGGATGACATTAGAAGAATTTTTACAAAAATTCGAAAACAATCGGTAAGTTTGTATGGGGGCTAGGACTGCGTGATTAATCAATCAGCAATCGATTGTTTTGTATAATCAGTTGATCAATGAGTTCAAGAATCAATAATCGATTAATCTACAATCAATAATAAAGTAGTTGATAGAGGACAGTTTTCAGGGCATTGAATACCATAATCATGGATAATCATAGATCTTCACTTTTTAGCTTTTTTAATTTCTACCAACATCATCGTTGTCACATTGACATGCAAAAACAAAAAAAAATATTAGCTTCGGCAGCACCGAATCTAAAATAACCGCCACATCTTGGTTTAGTTTATTAATGATCATCAGTGGCTTAGGTAAAATTTGTTCAAGGGAAGGGTTGGAGTCAATAGTCCGATATATCCAAAGCTTAGACCCAAGAATGGGGTAACATTTTAAACTAACGACAGAGTAATAAACATTTTGTTGAAATAAAAAATTAAAAAAAGGTAGTGACTTTGTTTGGGGCTATATGTAATAGTGGCCTTATCCTTTTAATACTAAAAGAGTAAAGATAGGATTATACTAGATGCGTTTTTATCCAATTTGAAGTAAATACATTCATAAATAATTACTATTTTTACAAGAAAATTAAAAAATGAGCGAAAAGTTCATACCTTAGTAGGATGACATTAAAAGTGTTTTTACCCAATTTGGAGTAAGTGCATTCATGAATAGCTATTTTCATACAAAAAATCGAAAAAAAAAACTGTAAGTTTGTATGGGGGCTCTACTTGTAAATGGGCGTAGCACTTTCATTTTTATTCTTGATTAAGTTCTGAATTTCAGCAAAATATCTTTTAAACTAACCGAATAAACTGCGAAGAAACAAACAGACGAACGGACAGACGGACATGGCTAGATCGATTCGTCTCGTCAAGCTGATCAAGAATATTTACACTTAATAGAAGCTACGATGTTTCCTTTAATGCCCTTCACACTATGTGTGGCGGGTATAAAAAAGGTCTTTGCTTATTATTCTTAGTATTAAATTGTTTTTTGATAATCATGATTAATACACATCCCTAATGGGGTTTGATATAAATATTAGTCGTTGCCGAGAAAAGCTTAAGTTTAAAATTTACTTAAATATCTTTGAAACTCAGCGAATGAATTCCAGAGCGGAAAACAGACGAACAAACAGACGAACAGACAGAGGTACAGGCTAGATCGTCTCATCGAGCTAATCAAAAATATATACTATGTGCTTTATGGGGTCTACGACGTCTGTTTTAATGCGATATAAGCATCCCGGAAACACTTATAAAGCTGGTCGACAAAATTTAGCGTTTTATTTGTTACATATATATCATATGCATTTTTTAGCGCTTTTATACACACGCCGACAAAAAAATATTAACTATCCATTGCATATCAGAAAAAGGGACCGCTCCAGTTTGATTAAACATTGAATAAACATTGGGTACATTAGCGATGCCATAGAACGCTTGGGTGAAGTCGTTTCAACCTCCTTCGGCATGAATTTGTTGTTAGTGCCACCGCCAAATGGTTGACATGGCCTTTGAGACGATCATTTTATCTGCTGTTATGTCGGTTAATGTGGTCCATAACAGTCGGTATTTGAAGGTCTTGGTGAAGCCTTCCATTGCGCACATACCATAGGGTACCAGCAATTTGTCGGAGGGTTTTGTTTGAATTATTTGAACTCTTTTAATGCTGCATGGTGCCGCATTGCCGCAGATTAGCAAACAGTACATCCAGGTCTGGGCAAATATTGTTCGACAAACAATTAGTTTATTCTTCAAACTCTGTTTACTCGACGATTTCAACAGCGAGTTCATCTTACGCAACTTAGCAATACAGGAAGCAATATTTTTTGTGCATGACCATACGCCAAATAAGTCGCCGTTCCAGAAACATACCAAACACAATTTGTATTGTATTTAACTATTTTTTAACATTTTTAAATTTATTATAAAGACACCTCGTGGCCTTAGAGTAGGAAACTGATGACAAATTTTATGATGTCAGAAATGGGGCATGCCTTTCTTACTTTGACGTAGCCTGTAAAAAGATTCAAGTCAGATAATATAGCATGAAAAGTTGATATCGTCTAACAAGAGCCTTAATAGAGATTTTAATTTATTAATGAAAATCCCGAAAGACGGACAGTATCTCCTCTCATTGGTTCCAGTGAAATACATTTCAGTAAAATGTTAAACTTAAAATTTGCCATCTAATGATTTTTTTATTTATTTGGACACATATGAAGACTTTGTTAATGCTTCTAAAACGGATGTTTTGCACATTGTTGGTTTGTCGGCGCCTCCTTCAGTATTTTCACAATTTAATAGCTTCAGCCGCTACTTTGCCAATGCAACTATAAAATACATTTGTAGCTTTCCATACGCCATAATAATCCACCAACACGACTATCATAAATAATTTAGATAACAAATGACTAATTGCGTGGTGGAGTTAATGAAGAATACTGTACAGAAAAATGGCAATTGAGACATTATAAAATGAAGACGCTTAAAATGTAATTTTGTTAAAAGCGATCCAAATAAAAGCAAAAATGGCAAACAGCATTCCGGCATAAATAAATTACGAATTGAAAGTACTAAATATCTCGCAAACAACAAAAAGAGCTTTGTTGAGCTATCTGAATGCTCGATTTTAATTTGCTTATACGCAATTTGCAATTTCTATGGATTACCCGGATTTAATGGGACCCCATTATTGAAAGAAATGCAAAAGGGATCTCCTGTTGTTCGCTTTCAATGCCATTCAAAGTCAATGGCAACGAAACCACAACAACGACTACGCCGGGAGAATGAGCATAAAGACTCAAAGAAGTTTTCAAGGACTAAAACAGCTTGAATCACGAGAAAATCAAAACAGATGTATTGCACAGAGATCGAAAGTGACTGGAAAAACTGTACAAAACTCGATATGAAAACTGCCAGGGGATGCATGAGACCATTAGAAACGCTTAATGGCGCTGTAATCAAAAGTCATTATATTGGGAAAGAGCCAACATATCGTTCGGACAGACAGACAGACAGACAAATCCGTGTAACTAGGGTGGAGTGAGCTAGAAACGTTTAATTGAGTACGCTTTGCATGTGGAAAGGGCGTTTTGGGCGTGCTGTCATGCAATGTCAAGGGATAATCTGACTGGTTTTGTTGGTCGACAAAAATTACGCGTATTATGACCACAGAACAGGGTCATGGAGACAAAGTGAATCAGAGAATGCTCGAAATGACAGCCAGCACGACGACGACAACGACGGAGACTATAACGACGATTACAAGCACTATGCGCATTCTTATTAATTTGTTTGTCAAAGGACAAAGCAGGATACAAATACGCAACATCATCATCATCATCATCGTCGTTATCGTCATCCTCATGCATTAAATACAACATAAGTATATCAGCACTGTACGTGCCCCCTGCTATCGAAATTACATGAAATAGCAACAGAATGAACGTTTATATGAATTGGCTGATTGGATTGTGCGGCACGCATTCAAAGCAAGAAACGAATCGACTTGACTCTCTTCTGCTTGCCTCAATGGGGCACAAATTTTGCTTCAATCAAGCAACTTCAAGGATAATACAGGCACGGCGTGCATGCCATGATTGGCAAAAGAAAATGTCGCAATTGTGCCTCTTGCGGTGCCGCAATAAAAAGAAAGAGGATAAAGTAGAAAACAAGAAGTTGGAGGTAGAAACTGAGACGTGGAATTATGTACTAAAACGAGGATTAAGCGCAAATGCACGCACAGCACAGCACAGCACAGAACAGCACAGCACATCGTGATGCAGCAGGTTCTCTTGTCTTGTCTTACCCTGCCTCGCCCAGACACTTCCTAATTCTTGGCCGAAATTACTAAATATGCACATCACATTAACGCACTTCCGAACACTCGCTCCACATCTTTTTTGACCTCGTCCTGCTTTTGCTCTGTCAAATATTCCAGCTCTCATTCTTATTATGCAGCAATCTTAGATCCCTCGACTGAATGCAGTGACACGTGCACTACACTCTAATTCGTTTTTCTCCAAAAAAAAAAAAAAAAAATCAACAGGAAGTGCTCAAAATTGTATTGGTTCGGTTCGCATCATTTCGAATCCATTCATGTGTAGGAATTTTCCTCTTATTAAGCAAAATATACATTTGGGAATTAAAAATATTTCAAAAAAAGGAGAGAGAGAGAGATATATAAACGATTCTCTAATATTTTCATATATAAAACTATTTATGGAGTAATTAAGATTGTGGTCTAGGAAGTATAAAACCTGACATCTAATTAGCGATTGCATTTGCAAAGAGTTGCCACCATTTTAAATCTTAATTTTTGGTTTGATATTCTTAAAAAGTGTTTGAGTTTTTAGACATGTGAAAATTTGTTTTTTTATTCTGAAAGTTCCCAGTACAGCCAATTCCACTCTGGCAGGAAAACTTCTTCGTTTTCAGCGTTCAAATATTAAGTCCTAAAATTTACGAGCTGACAATTCGAAAAATACAGCGAATGACCAAATATGGCAACTTCGACAGAAATAGTACAAAAAAAGAAAAAACGTTAACTTCGGTAGAACCGAGGCTCAAAAACCCAACTCAAGTTGGGCTCAAATACGAAGAAGCATACACATAGTAAAAATGCAGTTTCAACAATCAGAGGTTTTGGTGTGTTTTTGATGTAAATACTCGAAAATTTAAACCATTTCAGCGATACTTCGCGTATTTTCTATATTAATTCTATACGGTAGCCAAGTTTTTTTAATATTTTTAATTTCGATAGAAAAAAATTTTAAATTTGCGACCAGCCTAACTGAAAATGAAACCTTACAACTCTATTTTAAATGAAAATTCAAAAAACTCTGGTGGAAGTGTTTTCGGTGTCACCCCTGAATAATATTCTTGGTAAAATGTAAGGTGAATTTGTATGTTATAGTGACCCGGTTCTTGTCATATCGGTGGTATATTCTTATGATAACAGTAGAAGCGGATTTACCCAGCAATAATCGACGCTGAGGAGGAGTATTTTGCAGACCTTCCGCAAAATTAGTTTTCGGATGGATCAAGGAGTTGGAAAATCAATGGAATAAGTGTATCGAGCTAAAAGAAAAAGCATTGAATAAAATAGAAAAACAAAAAAAAAAAGCTTAAATCTAAAATTTAAAGTCAATTTCTGAAAAACTTTCCGAGATAAGCGCACTGGAACAGACAGTCAGACGGACAGACGGACAGACGGATATGGCTAAATCGTCTTATCGAGCTGATCAGTAATATGCATAATTTATGGGGTATCCGATGCCTCCTTTAATGCGTTACAAACTTAAGTGAAAACTGATAATATCCTTCACACTATGTGTGGCGGGTATAAAAATCCTACGATTCTCCCAAACTCTATTCGTAAATGATCTAGTTCCCAAATAATTTTTGAGCAGTATGATCATTAATATAACAGTTAACAGCTTCTTATTGAAAAAGTAAGATCCCCAGCTAAAAACCACATAAATATCATACTGATACACAAAGTTGAATTGGATGTTTACATGCATATTAGGTAGTTCTTTTTTTTACTCCTCTTAAATATATTAAAATTAAATATTCGATATATAGTATACTTTATTATTCAGGAACATAGCTACTAAGGATATGTTTTTATACCCGCCACACAGAGTGTGGAGGATATTTTCATTTTGTCAGAAAGTTTGTAACGCATTAAAGGAGACGTTGTAGATCCTAAAAGTGTATATATTCTTGATCAGCACGACGAGACAAGTCGATCTTGCCATTTCCGTCTGTCTGTCCGTCTGTCTGTCTGTATTTATGCGATTCATTCGCTTAGTTTTAAAGATAATGACCTGAAACTCGGAACTTACGCTTTCTCTCAGTCCTAAGCAGTTCAAATGCTCAAATCCAAGCTACCACGCCCATTTAGCTATAGCCCCATACAACCTTACAGCCCATTTTAGATTTTTTTTATAAAAATAGGTATTATTTATGAGACTATTCACTCAAATTTGGGTAAAGACACTTCTAATCACATCCAATATCAAAACCAAGGTGCCACGCCCATTTTAAGCTAAGTCCCCATACAAACTTATCGATTATTTTCGAAAAAATGTATGAAAAGGTAATTATTTTCAAATATATATATTTATAAAAGTATATAATCCAACGATGATCACACATACTATTCAAAGATTCGTGTGACGGGTATTTAAGCTTCGGTTCCACCGAAGTTAACGTTTTCCTTGTTTTTTTTTTTTTTGTTGCTATTTTACAAAACCAACATAATTATGCGCAACTCGATCGAATTAGTAGCGAAATGAGAAAAAGAAAATGGATACTAATAAAAAAATGGGTTCTAGAGATCATGATAGACATTTCAAAAACTGCTCAACGTTCTAAAATTTAAAAGAGACCGAATCCCTAAGAGTTTTCAATCAAGGAATCAAGAATAATTACATATTTATTTGAAGAATTTTTTTAAGTGCACTGTTCATTGAAATCTTGAGTATTTTCGCTTTAGAAAAAGAAAGCTGAAAATCTTAAACTAAAATAAATAAAAACAAGGTAGAACCGAAGCTTAAATACGCGTCACACGAATCTTTAAATAGTTTATGTGTAATCATCAGTGGTCAACCAAGTTTACACACAATATTGGTTTCAAATTTTAAGATAAAAATTCAGATATAACAATAATTTAATCGAAAATATCTGAAAATGGGCGGTAAGTTTGTATGGAAGCCACACCTAAAAATGGGCGTGGCACCTTGGTTTTGACATTGGATGACATCGAAAGTGTTTTTTGCCCAATTTGGAGTCAATACCTGCATAAATAATACGTATTTTCATACAAAAAATTCGAAAATAGGCGGAAAGTTTGTATGAGGGTTATACCAAATAATGGGCATCTTGGTTTTGACCCTGGGTGACAAAATAAATGTTTTTTACCCAATTTTTAGCGAGTACATTCATAAATAATTACTATTTTTAAACAAAAAATCGAAACAAATCGGTAAGTTTGTATGGGACATATACCTAAAAATGGGCGTGGCACTCTCATTTTTGAATTTAACCTATTCGTTGCCGAGAAAAGCTTAAATTTAAAATTTAAGTTCAATATCTTTAAAACTACAGACAGACGGACAGACGGATAGACAGATGGACATGGCTATATCGATTCGTCTCATCAAGCTGATCAAGAATATATATAGTTCATGGGGTCTCCGATGCCTCCTTCAATGCGTTACAAACTTTCGGACAAACTGAATATACCCGTTTTACACTATGTGTAACGGGTATAATTATCTTGAATGTAAGTAACTAAACAAACTTTAAAAAAACATACAATAAATATTTGTATCTAAGGCCAAGAGCAATATTATTAAAAAACAAATCAAACTAGAGCATATGTCAAATGCAATTGTAATTCCTAAGGGGCTGACACACTTATCCATTGAACCCAGTAGGCGAGAGAATATTTTAAGGACTGAGAGGCGCTCGTGCCAAAATGAACAAAACAAAAAGAGAAACGGACGGACGGACGAAAGAAATAAAACTCAAGACATCAACAAAAAAACAAAAAAAAAAAACAAATAAACAAAGACAGAGGGGAACAAAAAAATAAAATAAAACAAATACACGAACACCGGAAGAAACACGAAATTATAAAATGTGGAACAGGATATTTTACAGCTGGAATCTGATATGAATTGTATAAGGACAAAACTTAAGCTGAATCTGAATCTGCTGCTGATGTTGATGAGGTTGAAGTTGAAGTTGTTAAGCGATGTCGCCGCGTAGAAGTACGCAGTAGAATGTGAGTTGATGTGATGATGATGATGTTGAGTGAAGCTAAGTGAAGCTGCGCTGTCTTGCCGCACATATCCGGCATGTGCAAAATATGCTGAATTCACTTCAAGTGTGGAGCGTGATGCAACTTCTTTGAGGTAATAAGCGATACCCGATGCGATAACGAGCCCAAAAGCACTTTACGTATCTATTTCGTCATTTGTTTTTAATGCGCACGCATGCAGCGCATTATTTGCTTGGTGTACTTTTCTTGTACTTTACACAAAGAAAATACAAAATATTATATTGCGCTTAAGTATTTTTGATCTTTAGACTCAACTTCTAGGGCAACAATTATTAAATATTACTCGATTCAATATACTATATATATGATTATACTATACATACAAAAAACAAGAAAGAACGCTGAAGTCGAGTATGCTCGACTGCAAGATACCCTGCACCCGACCTTTATGTACCTTAAGTTAAGTCCTATCTTTGTATATACCTTACTGTATTGAATTTTCAAACAAAAACTTGATAAATTGGGTAAATATGTATGGGGGCTATACCTAAAATTTTGTTGGTCCTACCCCTATTCGGATATTTTATTGGGACTATCATAGACATAATTTATACTAAGTTTGAACTTCCTAGAATAAAAAACAATGACGTTTTTATGCAAAAACCCAAAATTTTGGGGTATATTTGTATGGGGGCTATACTTAAAACTTTATTGGTCCTACCTATATTGGGATCTTTTATTGGGACTATCATAGACATAATTTATGCTAAGTTTGAACTTCCTAGAATAAAAAACAATGACGTTTTTATGCAAAAAACCCAAAATTTTGGGGGTATATTTGTATGGGGGTACCCCATTAAATGGGTCTAGAGAAAAACCGTTTGCAAGTGAACACTTGACGGCTCAGGAGAGTCTAAGTTTCAAATATGGTGGCCCTATCTCTTATAGTCTCCGAGATAATCTCTCTCACACGGCAGACAGCAGGACGGACAGACAGACGGACGGACGGACAGACAGACATAGCTAGTCTCGACTCCCCTTCCAATGCTGATCAAGAATATATATACTTTATATGGCCTATATTGGCTCCTTCTGCCTGTTACATACATTCGCACAAACTTAATATACCCTTTTACCCTTGGGTACAGGGTATAATAATTTCTTTCGCTCCACGTTTAGGCTGTATCGAACTATCCATGCCTATCAAATTGCCTTTTATAAAGAAAATTAATATAATAAATAATGACAAGTGCAAAGTTCAAATTCTGAACTTAAGTCTCCCCACTACTTGCTAAAGATTTTAAAAAATTTTTTTTTTTGTGATTCGGTGTTTTTCGGTCAATTTTCGATTATCACATGAGGGGCTCTAATATGTATGTTTCTTGGTTCCATATTTTTAGTGCAATATTTCTTCATTGTTGTCACTTTGGCGAAATGTTTCTAGGGCATTGTCGCTTTCGTGTAATTTTTGTAGGAAATTGTCACTTCGGTGTGATACTTGTGGGGCTGTTACTAAGGTGGGTGTAGTACATATTGGCTTATGTAAAAAAAAATTAATTAAAATGGGTAAAAATTTCGAATTCCAAACATCGAAGTCCAAATTGAGAAACTCCTTTTAGACGTTGAAAATAGTTCTTAACCATCTATAAAATGCTTCTAATATCAAGTCTTCAGATATTGTCGTTAAAAGATAAATTGGGACCTTAAATTAATAATGACCACTGCACATAAGGGGTTGACATTAGTATATGAAAGAATATATCAGTTTCCAAATTTTTTCCACAGAATCCTATTTCTAATGAGAGGAATTCTTCTTCATTATTTTAATATGAATGAAAGTGCAGCAGAGGGTCATAAATTCCGTGGTGCAAAGGAAAAAGAGCTTAAGTCGACTTAAGCAAAAATTGAGATAAGAATACTACGCTGATCTCCATAATGAAAAGTATCTCCATGCAAAATTTGAATTATTTTTTTACGATTTTTCAGGAAGTTATAGACAAAGTAATTTTTGCTTAATTTTACTTTTGCGTACAATTTCAATTAATTTGAAATTAAAAAGGGCACTCCTGCTAAATGGTAAAATCAGACCTAAGCAGTTTTTCCTTTTTACCACAGAACTATTAGTGGAAGTTTACGCCGTATCTGTTTATGATCTGTATTTGTTGGGAGCAACGTGGCGTTCGAGCTTCTCTATAGGGACTCAACTCATGCGTTTGAGCAAAAACGCCCGGAATACAAAGAAAGGTACGACAAAGTGATTTTGCAGTATGACAACGCTCGGCCACATGTTGCAAAAACGGTCAATACTCACTTGGAAATGCTAAGTCCTGGTAAGTTCTACCCCACACGCTGAATTCTGCAGACATTGCTCAATGAGTTATGGCCTAGTCGAACAGCGGTCCACTTATTACAAATGGGTCGATTCATGGATTGCCTCTGAAAGATGAGTCGTTCTTCCGACATGGTATCCGCAAATTGTCTGAAAGATGAGAAAAAGTAGTAGCTAGCGATGGACAATACTTTAAATAATATATTTGCAACGATTTTTGCTTAATAAATTCCATACAAAATGCGTTAAACCACTTCTTATGTCATCCTTTGAAAACAATACTGATACAAAGAGGGATAAAAACCCACCTCCCATTTTCTGATATTTTCCAGAACATTATTGTTATATATGTATTTTAAGCTTAAAATTTTACCACATTATTGTGTCTAAACTTGGAGCATTGCCTCCGAATCATCCCTTCACAAAATTTTACGTAAACCGATAATGATCGTAAATAAACTATGGAAATACACATATGTGTGACAAATTTTTGAGCTTCGGTTCACCGAACTTAACCTTTTCCTTGTTTTAAATTTATTTTAGGTCCACAAGTCCAACAAAACCAGAAAATCATCTAAAATATTTTTTATAATGTTATAACGGAAGTGATAAAAAATATTTCCGTTCTACTTTCAAGCCTCGGGATCGAAGTTTGAAAAATAAATATATTTAAAAATAATGATCTTTCAAATATTAATTTCAAATTAGCTTTAAGTCTCAAGGTCTATCCATTTCAAATAGTCTAAACAAAATATCCCAGTTTGAGTAAGATGCAACAATTATGAAGTATATTGTCCATACAATATACCCCAATTTTAGGACTTTTTATATTAAACGCTTTTTATTACCTTATGTACATTGGAAGTCTAATTAAGTCTGAAATGATTTCATATTAAACACAAGTACAATAAATTTTTTAATTTAGTTCACATGAGACCACTTTAAAATATAGCCTTCGTACAAATCCATCTTTAAATTCGAATTTTTGTGAAAATAAAAGATCTATTTGTACTATGAAAACATTTATTGTAAAATTGAAGCCAGAAACACTAATAAGAAAAAATATAATAATACCAAGATAGACAATAACTTAAGGTTCATTTAGATGGAGTACAGGGTATCTCGCAGTCGTACAAACTCGACTGCAGCGTTCTATCTTGTTTTAAATTAAAATTCTTACTTATTAAGAAATTGTTGGATTAAATATATTTCCTGAAATGATTACACAGCCCAAAAAAAAAAAAAGTGTCGTGGCCGGGATATTAGGCTAGTGTATTCCGACGTATTTTTTCGCGCTGAATCCAAATCCGAAGTCAGAAGTATCAAATTGGTGACAGTTTTTGAGATAATCACTAGCCTAACATCCCGGCCACGAAACTTTTTTTTTTTTGTGGGGCTGTAGAATTTGACAATTTTTTTGAGTTTTTTGAGTAGTTTTTTGAGATTATCTCAAAAACTGGCACCAATTTGATACTTCTGACTTCGGATTTGGATTCAGCGCGAAAAAAATACGTCGGAATACACTAGCCTAATATCCCGGCCACGACACTTTTTTTTTTTTGTGGGGCTGTAGAATTTGACAATTTTTCGAGTTTTTGAGTAGTTTTTTGAGATTATCTCAAAAACTGTCACCAATTTGATACTTCTGACTTCGGATTTGGATGCAGCGCGAAAAAATACGTCGGAATACACTAGCCTAATATCCCGGCCACGACACTTTTTTTTTTGTGGGGCTGTAGAATTTGACAATTTTTCGAGTTTTTGAGTAGTTTTTTGAGATTATCTCAAAAACTGGCACCAATTTGATACTTCTGACTTCGGATTTGGATTCAGCGCGAAAAATACAAAAAAAATACAAACAAAATATTCCACTTTGGGCAAGATACAACAATTATAAAGTATATCTTCCATACAATATACCCCAATTTTTGGACTTTTAATATTAAACGGCTTTTATTGCTTTATGTACATTGTAAGTCTAATTTAGTCAGAAGTATTTTCAAAATAAACAAAACTACAATAAATATTTTAATTTGATCCACTATAAAATATACTCTTCGTACAAATCTATCTTTAGATTTGGAATTTTTAAGAAAACAAAGGAACTATTTTTACTATACAAAATTTGTTTGCGAAATTGAAGCCAGAAACACTTATATAAAAAAAAGTAAAATTTATAATTCCAAGATAAATGATAACTTTAGGTTCATTTAGGTGGAGTACATTGTATCTCGCAGTTGTACAAACTCGACTGCAGCGTTCTATCTTGTTTTAACTTAAAATTCTTACTTATTTAGAAATTGGTGGATTAAATATATTTCCTGAAATGATTATCGTTGCTGTTGCACTGCTGCTGCATTTTCGCTTAACCTTATCGATGCAACTTAGCGAACAAACCAAAGTGGAGTGAAGTGGAGTATTTCACAAGTAAATGCACTTGAAGTGCAGCCGCCACTTGAGGGTTAAATTGTCTTTTTTAAAATGTTGTTCTTGTTGTTGCTGTTGTTTTCATTTTGTCAGCGACATCATTCTTAAGTTGCATTGTTGTTGTTTTAGCTGGCGGAACTTTAACACGTACACCGGCAGCAGTCAGACAGACAGACTGAAAGACAGACAGACAAGCAGGTTGCATAGCATGCCGGAAGAAGTGTGCGGAAGAACCACAACAAAAATTGGCAGCACGTTGCTTGAGGCACGTTCGATACTGAATGCAACGATGCTGCAGATGATAATGACGAAGATGCGCAGTAGCCTGCTACTTGAACACTGATTGAGCAGAACTTTAACGATAATCGTCTTAAACGGATACATTCTCTGCTGAAGTCGCGCGTAAAATATACTGCTGCGGGCTTCAGTGGTCGAGTGCTGCTAAAGAGCATGAAATATTGCCACACACAGCGAAAAAGTGCATAGATAATTTCCATAAAGATATTTGCACATCCTTTTTTTTTTTTTTTTTGTATTTTTATATAAAACCAATTAACAGCTGCTTGCGTTCACTTTGGCAGGACTTTGACTGTAAAAAAAACAAAAACATTTATTTTATGCGATTTATGTGCATTAATTGTCATTAAATTCAACTACGAACTGTGCACGTCATTTTCTTGGAAATATCCTTTCATTTGGGCGCGACATAAAGGCAATTTGTCGCACATGCCTTTGCAGAATTGGAATAAGAATGAAAAAATATTCAGCTACATGTGCAAATTTATTGAAAAAAAATTATTTCAATACAATTTTGTGCATATATCAACCCCAAAAACTGAATTTAAAGATACAATACGCATTCCATTCAATATGCAAGGATCAACATCCTTTTCGGTTTTGCTGTTTATTTATGTTCTGCATTCCGAATACCAACAGCGCGCGCACATGTTGCCTTCGAAGCAGGAAGCGCACAAAGAACCGCATTAAGGAATCACTTTTGAATGAAGAAAAACCAAAAAAAAAAAACAAAAAAAAGAAGCAGAGATTCTGCGTTTTCGACTGCCCAATTTCAGAGTTCGAAAAAGACTCTGAAGACGAAGGCGAAGAAACAAACGACCGGGACAGATGTTTTTTGCTTAACGTCGTCGACGTTGGCTGTTTCAACGAGAGCCGACGAGGTCCTTAGCGCGTGCGCAGCATCCTTCGAATTATTTCGCCCCTTTGTGTATATACATATATATTTTTTTTTTTTGTTCTTACCACCTCTGTTGCTGCTTGTCAGCAGCAGCATCGGAAATCGGAAATGTACGATTGCATCTGCGCCATGTCGTCCTGTCTGGCACTTGCATTCTTTGGAGTTCGCCGAGGTTAAACGACGTCAATTAATGCTGAGGTCAAAGATTTATAAACAATGTCGTAGTTTATTTTGAAGGCATTTCCGCGTCTAAATTGTTATTTGAAGTTTGATTTACAGTAGTAGTGCAAGGATATGTGACAAGTGGGGAGCATACATATCAGTGAAAAATGTAATATTTAAGTTTAAACAATTTTTAAGGATATTAGAGTGCAAGAGCATATGTATATCCATAACTATCTAACAATAATATCATATATAAATAACTAACTATTTGATTTGCACACAGATATTGAAAGATATAGAAAAATTGTAATCAAAATAATTAAGAATTTCGAAGTGTTGCAGTGTTTATTTTGAAAACTATCCTCGCTTATCAAAATTTGCTCTTCAACTTTCTTCGGCTTTCAACATATGTAATAACTGAAGAAGCAGACCAGCATATATTCTGGTGAAAAACATAAAGTTAGTTTTTATACGTACCCGGTACCCAAAGGGTAAAAGGGTATATTAAGTTTGTGCGAATGTATGTAACAGACAGAAGGAGGCTAGATAGATCCTAAAAAGAATATATATTCATGATCAGCATTGGAAGGCGAGTCGACCAAGCTATATCTCTCTGTCTGTCGGTCCATCTGTCTGTCCGTCCATCTGTCTGTCCGTCCATCTGTCTGTCCGTCCTTCTGTCTGTCTGTCCGTCTGTCCTGCTGTCTGTCGTATGAGAGAGAATTTTGGAGAATATAAGAGACAGGGCCACCATATTTAAAACGTAAGCTCTTCTAAACCGTCAAGTGTGCACTTGCAAACTGTTTTTCTCTAGCCCCATTTTAGTGTGTGTACCCCCCATACAAATCTACCCCAAAATTGTGGGTTTTTGCATAAAAATTCATTGTTTCTTATTCTAGGAAGTCTTAATTTGGTATAAATTATGCCCAATAAAATAGATCAATATGGGTAGAACCAATAAAATGTTAGGTGTAGCCACCCATACAAAGATATATCCGATTTTTTAAGTTTTTGTATGAAAATTCAATTCAATGAGATATGGTAGTAAAATAAAACCGATATTAAGGTTTATAAAGATTGGGTACAGGGTATCTTGCAGTCGAGAATACTCGATTTCAGCATTCTTTTTTGTTTACTTTGACCATAAATACTACTCTTAATTTTATGTATAGTTCCAAATAGTGTTGACAAAAAAGTGAATTTAGGTGATTTTTCACAGTGAATGTCGCAGTGTACATGTTCTGTTGCCGGCGATTTTGTGTATCGTTGTTCGCGAACAGTGAAAGTGTTCAGTAATCGCTGATTATTTTTTCGCTGATTATTTTGTCCCTCCCCGGGGCCCGGCTGCGGGAGGGACATTTTTTGAAATGAAAATAGGGAACGAATAGAGGATAGAGGTCAGTATCGGCATTGATTAGCAAGCTTTTCCCAGGTGAGAAGCAAAAAAAAAAAAAAAAAAGGTCTTCGCTTATATCTAAATATATTTTTTGATAATCATGATTAATCAGCAACAATCGAATTATTTTTACAATCTTCAGCAATCAATTATTTTCAACAATTACACAGCCTTATTCCCTGGATCACATTCATATTATATATATGAGGGGCCCGTGAGCGCGGTCTGTACCGGGGCCCAGTTTGGCTCTCGACGGCCCTGGGTGTAATTGCATCATGATATAAGATGCATTATACATTTACTCTAATTGCTATGCTTACTGTGTCGGTGTAAGCTTAAACTAAATCTTTATATATAAAATAATAAAAATGTTTCTATGTCCGCTATGGACTTTACAATCATTCAACCGATAAGTCCCAAACCTGTTTCATTTGGAAAACAACAATGCAAGTATAATTATAGACCACTACAATAATACTCTGGACGTATTCGGTTTATTTATATAGTAAATTTTCGACTATTTCCATTCAAAAATATTTTGATTTTGTTTTTATACTAGCCACATCATATTATGGTCTCACTGCAATTAAATAAGTACAAAAATGCCACCGAAAAGAGCTTCAATTGCACAAAAAACACCGGATGCGATACGGCAAAGAGCCGAAAGGACCACACATCTAGTAGCACACGACGGGTATCTGCTAGTTTTCTATATTTATACTTTAAGTGTCAAAAATAAGTAATCAAGCAGTTCTCTAGTTCTGTACAAAACACTTTCTTTTTTTTCTCTTTTTTCATTTTTATGATCAGTAACAGACCCAGTTTACTGTTCATTATTCATTTGAATACTCCCTAGCCAAACCGCATCTTAAATAAACTATAAGGTCATTTTGTTCCTAATTATAAAATTTGATTATAGTTCCCAATTGGCCTGATTGCAAATAAAGAAAACAATAAGAAAAAACAAATGATCAGTAAACACTTCTGAATCAAACCAAATTAAAAAATTTAGTGGCCAAAAAAAATTTTATTTAAAAGGATTTCTGGAGCATCTTGTCGCCCTGTTCTGAGCTAAACTTCCATAAGAGATGTTCGAACAATAATTTGTGTTCTCAAAAACGGAAAAAGAAAAAAGTGTTTCGATTCTATTATTTTTCCTTCGAAGTGTATGGTACTACGCACAGTGGGCCAAAAAAAGTAGCAGTGGACAAATTGATTTTGAGAGCGCAATTCTTAACCGATTTTTGAATTTTTGAAGGTTAATAAAAAAAAATTTAACTTTTATTTAAAAAATACTGATAGCTATTAAAACTGAAATTTTATTAGCTTTAAATTAAATAAAAACAAGGATAAACGTTAACTTTGGTGGAACCGAAGCTTAGATACCCATTACAAATTAGTTTAAATAGTTTATGTGTGATCATCAGTGGCTTATATACATTTATAAATATATATTTGAAAATAATTACTTTTTTCATACAAATGTTCAGAAAAAATCGATAAGTTTATATGGGGGCTATAGCTAAAAATGGGCTTGGCACCTTAGTTTTGATTTTGGGTGTCATTAGAAGTGCTTTTACCTAAATTTGAGTGAATAGTTTCATAAATAATACCTATTTTTATACAAGAATTGGATTTGACATTGGATGACATTAGACGCATTAACAAATGCGCTCTCAACATCAATTTGTCTACGGATACTTTTTTTTGACCCACTGTGCTACGCAAGCAATGATTATTAAGCACAGCGAAATCGCACTACTAGCTAAACGGGCCCAAACTCACACTTTTTTATTTATTTATTTACAAAATTAGATATAGTATAAAATATTACATCTAAAGGAAAGGAAAAAAGAGTACTAGCTACTTAGGCCTACGACTCTACGTTACTTAAAAAATAGATTAAATTTTGTTGATTAAATTACATTTAGATAGATATTTATATAATAAGTCAATATTGTCAGATAAAGGTTCTGACAATAGATTAGTTGGCTTTTACGTTTTTAAACAATTTATTTCTAATTCTCTCCAAACTATGACATGAGTCCAATAGATGATCAACTGTTATCCGGTCTGCGCAAGTACAAAGTTGAGGTGAGTTACCAGATAATAAATATTGGTGTGTAATCTGAGTATGCCCAATACGTAAGCGGACAAAATTAGACCACTTTTGTTTAGTTGCGTTTGGTGAAAATCTTATTCCAATGCGATCTTGGTTAAAGATTTTGTAACGATGTTGAAACTTAGACCAGTTTTCCAAAGACTTTTGTCGAATGTGTTTTTTAATATAATTTTTCAAATCATCACCAACAGCAGGATCGAATGAGATGAGCGGAGAAGACAGCGCGCTATATGCTGCCTTGTTCGCAATTTCATTACCAACGATCCCTTGGTGACTAGGCACCCAAAAAAGTATTATTTTGTTCCCGCTTTGAATGCAAATGTTACGAATGTTGCAAATAATGTTATTTAGACAGTTTAAGTTCATCACAGCTGTGATGGTCGATAGACTGTCACTACAGATGACATATTTACCCTTATTAGCCTGTGCAAAAGAACAAGCTTTGAAGATTGCTAGTGCTTCAGCCGTAAATATCGAACAGTATTCTGGAAGTAATCCAGACGATATAATATTTTTGCTGGAGTCGACTGCCGCTTATGCCGTGGGGTTTTTAGACTTGGGGCCGTCCGTATAAATCCAGAGCCTTTTTTTTAATTTCAAATGTTCTTCCAAGTACATTTGCTGGAAATTAAAATATATATAAAAATAATATTTTAAAATAAATATATAAAAAAAAAAAAAAAGAATGGTGGAAGGTTTTGTTACCGAGGAACGGGCACTTTGCTATCCGGCTCCTGTCTCGTCGGCAAGTGGTAGTGGGTTAAAGAAATCCGTGCGAATCAATGCTCAAATAAAATAATTATTCTAAGAAAAATTGTGCGTGCTGGAGGAAAACAAAAGGGAAGATAGAATCGAAGCTATGACAAATCAAGTAGGCTGTGCTTAGATATTATTGCACATGCATGCCCTCCCTACCATGACCACTATGTCCAAAGATACAAATAAAAATTATGGTAGTGGTCCCTATAACAGACGTACGAGTACTACTTACAAAAACTTGGTTTAGAACGGCCTGAACTCAGCATTGATGTGAATTTAAAACATATTTACGCTACTTAACAAATTCAAAAAAAAATTATAATACATTTCAATTAAGTTTATTTAAATTCATGGAATTACAAATTAATTCCTAAATGATATTCCTACTGTATATAAAAACTAAACTAATTTATTTTATCTATCTTCGAAAGATTTTACAATATTTATTTTTTTTTTCTTTTTAATATTTTATTCTATTCATTATATTTTCGCTGGAAAGTGTACAGTGCAAGAGAGTATATGTAGATGTATATAAATAGTTGTATGAATTTAGTATATATTAAAATTTAAAGTTTAAACCTAATTTTAGCTAGAAAACAAAAATAATTTATATAGCTTTAATTAATCAATTTCTAGTAGGTGTGCGTAACTTTATTACTTTTCTCTTTTAGAAGTTGACGTAAAAATAGTTCATTCATTACTTTATTTGTTTTTCAAAAATTAATTTAATAAATAAGATTGATACTTTGGCACAACTTCAAACCTTTATGATTTTTGTTCTAAGTGTATTTTTTATAATAGAAAAGCAATCATTAATTGATATTACAATAACAAAGCAATAAGAGAAAAAAATATAAATACAACATATTTTAATGCACACGCTTTTATCAAAACAAAACAAATATCAAATTTACTCACTCAGTTGCATCGCCAAAAGATATCTTTCGTCGTTGTTGCTGTAATTTAGAGTTTACAAACATGCGCATAATAATTAACTGTTACAGCGCAAAAGGTTGGATTGAACTTTACTTTAAATTTGTTGTTCTTTTGTTTCTTTTGCTTTATCAAACAGATTATTTTTCTATTTTTGCTAATACACTTTGATTATTTAGTTTATGCACATTTTATTTATGATGATGTTGTTGTATTTATGTTAAAAATATATTTTTTCTCAAACACAAATTTTTCTTTTCTTTTTCATAATACTTTAAAACATTATATTTTCTTGCACCCTTCACTGGCCTATTTTGAAATTTATATATTTTTTTTTTTTATATATGAAATTATGATGATTTTATGTATACATTTTCCTTTTAATGAATCATCTAATCCAATCACTTCACTTCATTCACTTATGACTTATGGAAGTTAAGCTTCATTTATTATTAAGCAACACTTTAATGATTAATTATTAAATATTACTCTTTAAATAGAGAACAAAAAAAATGCTTTCTATGGTGTAGGGTATCCCAAAGTCGACGTTGTGTATTCGATGTGAAGAAATGGCTGCTGCGACTGCATGTCTCAACAAAATGCTGATTGAAAAGATGCTGAAGGGCATGCAGCCACGATGATGCGGTGACAATTTCGTGCTTCAGCGATACTTATGATAGAGGTTTATTAAGGCTTAGCCTGATCCCATATTATTGTTGATTAATATTTAGTATTAAGTGCCCAATCTAATTAAAAATAAATTGTAATGCAAAGAATTAGATCGAGAAACAACTTTTAACTCGATAATATTTACCCTTTCGGAAAAGGCACCTGCGACGATATAAGTAAATTTTCGTTGACAAATAATAATGCCAACGAGCGTCTCAATATTTGATAAACAAAATATTTTTTATAGTTTTTTCAAAAAAAATGAACTTGAGCTGGATTGGCTCCGATTTATATTTATTAATGTCGAAGAGCACAAATTAGATGACCTATCACGATGGCAACCAGAATCGAAAAAGAAGGTCTTGATTGTTCCCCGCGAGAGAGTTACTTCCGCGTGTCAAAAATGTTACTTCATTTGCCAAGATAACAACAGTGCAGCGCTCTATAATTGGACAGATAGACTGCCAACACTGTATCAAACTACTACTCGCTAGATGGCGTATTATCTTACATTTTTAAAGTTATCGGTGTAACGACCGTTTTGCTTTCAAATTCGATTAAAAATTAAACCATGTTAAACAAAAAAGATTTTTATTTCTTTTTTTTCCTTTTGAAGATAAATAAATTTATTTTATTGAGCTGAAAGCGCCACTACATTTACCCCCCGCTAAAATCATATTTTGGGGGAAAAAAGCAAGACCGAATGACAAAAAAAATCGATCGTCTGCGAGGAATGAAAAAAAAAAAAAAAAAAAATACTGCCGTAAATCCTTGGCATGATATTTTCCTATAAATTTCCCTTGCAAGTCTTCAAGCTCATAATAACTATTTCCGAGCTTCTATCGAATCCTTGCTTTGATAAAAGTGGGAGATAGCTTGGCACAAAATCCCTTTGCAAAATTGCTCTGCTGGAAGTTCCTACGATACACCTCTTGGCCAACACCAAACGAAACGTCCCTGCTGCGGATATTATATGCTTTTTCATTTCGCATTTGTTGATTTTTCATCACATTAAGAGCTGTCGTTCGAACAATTTCCTAGAGTCCTCTTGACCAAATCTAACCGATCTATCTTCTATTATACGAAGATTTCTTAAAAGATTATATGTTTCTCCATTTGTCACCATGTTTTGGCCAAATGCCATGTAATATGGAGAAACACCAATAGCGGTGTGAAAAGTAGATCGTAGGGAGCAGCAAACATTACTCAGCTGTTCATCCCAGTTAGCTTGATTTGGATGAATGTACGATTTTATTGCCGATATTACTGAGCGATTAACCCGTTCGGCTGCGTTAGACTGTGGTGAGTAAATAGCTGTATAAACATGTTGGACGTTATACTTTTGAAGTAAGCTGTTGAATGCTGATGACTTGAATTGTATGCCATTGTCTGATACAATACATTCAGGAACCCCGAAGCAATGAAAAATATCATTTTCAATATAGCTTAATATGGCATCGGTTGTAAATTTGCGCACAGGTTTCAAAAACGGAAATTTAGAAAAGTGATCTAACACTATAAAAATCCCAATATTTCCCTGCTTTGATCGTGGGTATGGACCCAAAAAATCGACAAAAAGCTTCTGAAAACAACGTTGTGATTCACTATTTGAACCCATGGGCGGTCTTAAGACATAGTTAGGGGCCTTCGTGCACTTGCATACTTCGCACGAGTTTATGTAATTGCGTACATCCGGAACAAGTTTTGGCCAATAGTAATGACGGCGAATTTTTTCCAAGGTCTTGTTTATCCCGCAGTGCGCTGATAGAGAGTCCTCATGAGCAATACGCAAAACCGTTGGAACTAATGACTTAGGCACCCAAAGCTTCCAAGCAAAGTTATCAAATAACTGATCACCAGTTACATGTTGACTTCTGTGATAAAGCATGTTGTTCATAACTTTCAAATCCGGTGTACGTGACTGATTTACGATAACCTTCTGCATTAGTTGAATGTAATCAGGTGCTTTGAAATGTTCAGAATTTAAATTTAAAAAGGAACATTGATCGAGGGCTGATAAGTCTTCTGTGTTGACACGAGATAAAGCGTCTGGTACGATGTTTTGGCTACCTTTGCGGTGCAAAATCGTAAAGTCAAAGCCTTGTAGTTTTAAAGCCCAACGGGCTAAGCGGGTGCTCAAATCGCTTTGACTCATTAGCCATTTTAAAGAAGCATGGTCTGTTATGACTGAAAACGAATGTCCTTCTACATATGCGCGGAACTTCTTGATGCTTAAAATAGCAGCTAAACATTCCTTCTCCGTTACGGAGTAGTTCCTTTGTGCCTTATTTAATTTTTTTGACATGAAAGCTACTGGAACCTCATCTCCTTCCGAGTTTATTTGCACCAGTACCCCTCCGACACCGGTGTGACTAGCATCACAGTGAATATAGAATGGCTGATTAAAATTCGGACTATGCAACACAGGTGCTGAACACATGTGTTCTTTCAAATCAACAAACGCTTTTGAGCTTCTTTGTTCCACTCAAACCTCTTTTTTTGTTTCAAAGCGTCAGTTAATGGTGATGAAATCGCTGCGTAGTTTCTAATAAATTTATTGTACCAGTCATGCCCAAAAACCTGCGCAATTGTTTTAATGATCTGGGCGGTGGAAAATCTGAGATGGCCGCAATTTTGTCTGGGTCAGTTTTAATTGTCCCATTTCCTACCACATGGCCTAAATACTTAACCTCCGTTAAGCAAAACTTACTTTTACCAACGTTTATTGTAAGATCTGATCGGGAAATATGTGATGCCACTTCTTTTAACACCTCTAAATGTCGCTCAAACGTCTCTGATATGATTAATAAATCATCAAGGTAAACAAAAACCTCGTTTCTTAAATTGGGTGGGATCACTCTATCCATTAGGCGCGACATGGTCTGCGGAGCATTGCACAAACCGAATGGCATAACCTTGAATTGGTATAATGGCCTACCAGCAACGGTAAATGCAGTTTTATCTCGAGAAAAAGGCGAAAGCGGAATTTGCCAAAATGCGTCTTTCAGATCTATACTTGAGATAAATTCAGCTTTCGGCAATCGACTAAGGATTCCATTTATGTGTGGCAGAGGATATGCGTCTTTGACTGTTACTTGGTTGACCTTGCGGCTGTCCAAACACAATCTCACCTTACCAGGTTTGCGAACAAGAACTACTGGGGAAGACCAAGCACTGGTCGACTCTTCAATTATTCCAAGAGCAAGCATTCGATCAAGTTGTTCATAAATTAATTTTTCTATGGCAGGGGACACTGGAAAGTGCCGTTGCTTTATGGGTTTAGCATCGCCAACATCTATTTCATGCGAAAGCATTGAAGTGAGGCCTAAACCCTTTTCAGCAAAAGAAGGAAACTGAGCAATTGTTTTTGTAATGCTTTATGTTCTGATTCTGACAAGCAACGCATCAAAGAAGAACCTAAACTAGAAATAGACAAATCTGGGGTTTTCAACACATCTGGCAAAAGATTGAATAGAATCCAAAAATCGATACCCAAATACAAATTTTGTGCCAGTGATGGTATAATAAAAATGGAAATTTCTTTTGACTCATTCTTAAAATTAATATTTGCAATTATTTTACCTACAATTTTCTGAGATTTCCCGTCTGCTGTTCGAACAGATGGATTAATACGCTTGTAACGGATATTGCACTTAAGTAATTCATCGGCGAAGTTACCTCCGACACAACTATTGGATGCGCCAGTATCCATCAGGCCCATAACTGATCTTCCAAACAGAGTTACTTCAACGTATGGCCTTTTATCATGCGGTCTATCGAACAAACAGCTAATAAATTTACTTTTCTCCTTTCGCACATTCGAAAAAAATTTCTTATCCGTAATATAGAACGCTTATTTTGTGGTTTTAAATGAGTACTTTTTGTTAGTTGTGAATTGAGCACAGGGGTGTTTGTTTCGACGTACATTGGTTGGGTTTTTTGTATGTCTGGTGGTTGTATAAACTGATTGTACGAATTTTGGGATGTTACTAGTCGGTCATTGTCCCCCTTGAGAGAAATTGTTTGCGTGCACTTTTCATTTGTGCACGATTTGACAAGTTTTTTGACTCACTGCATTTTAAGCAAGTGGGTTTGAATGCATTGGGAGTGCCACAACCATAACAAAATATGCGTTTTTCACCAACACACTCCTGATATCGGTGACCGTGACCTCCACAGTTCCAACACACTAAAGAAACTGCTGCTATATCTTTATCGTTCTGTGACTCTTCATCTGTACGATACTTCAACTTCAGAGACTTGTCTTCTATTAACTGTCGGGCGAGAAGTTTGAAATACCTTTCCAATGGATTGTAGAAAACGTTCTCGTTTTCTAACCAGATCTCGCAACTGACTTACGCTAGAGACATGGATGTTTAGTATTTCATGTTGGATTTCGGGCAGAAGATTTCTTCGCAAAATCTCTACGAATTCTAATTCCAACAAAGGTGTTGTTAGTTTGTCAGTCAATTCTAAGATATTCTCATAATAAATGTCAAATGATTCGCTTGATTTTGTTGTTTTCTCTCTCTTATCAATTCCCTAATGTCAACATCAGTTCTTGAATCTCTATAATTATTTAATAAAGACAAAGAAAGATCTTTCCAGTTGATATTAGAAACTGATTTATGGTATCTCCAATACCATTCACTAGCTTTACCTTCAAATAAAGTGCTTATATAACTGCACAACAACTCAAAATCGCCGCTAAGCGTTTGGGTTGTTAAAGCCTCAACACGATAAACAAAATTGTTCACCGTCATGCCATTCGGTCCTCCATTAAATTTAAGTCTCCAATTCGCAATAATATTGCTAACCTTCTCTGGCCGTAACTGGCTAATATTCAATATTATGACTGCCGAAATTGCTGGTTAAGTGAGTAGGAGAATTTCTTATTACTCTAGGAGAAGCTGATGTCATAGCATTTTGGGGCAACCCTAACAATTGCTGTAAGTATTGATTCGGAATATCTCCCGAAGATTCAATTTGTTGTTCAATAATTGGTAAAGTTGGAATATTACGAGAAGAGTTTACCGGAGATGCGAAGTTTTCCTCGTTGCTTCCGATATGAGAATTACTTGATATCATAAGTTTGGCAAGCCAGATTCAATGGATTCAGTCATTCTTTGCGTAGAAGTTATCAGATTACTCAATAGATCAGATTGTCTTGAGGCAATTAAAGCTAATTCAGATAAAGCACATTGTTGGTCTATCTGGCAACATCTACTGGTTGTGGTTGCTGGTTAATGGTTGTACCTGAAGCACCAATAGTTTGTTTATTTCTTTGGGTCGAGTAAAAAAGGTTTTTGCGTTCTCGGTGGGGTGTGAGTGTTAACATCCAGTGGATGTTCCTCAGTTAAGGATTATTTTGTACTGAAGTTTCTAAGCTTGCAGCACAAAGTGGACAAGTTTTCCTATTTGGAGCGCCTTTAAGAAAACAAATTCCTGTGAAAAGTATGGCCGTATAGTAGTTTTTAACATTGGTCATTGATTAGAAATTTCGCCGTTGCAGCTTACACACCGTGGTGCCGCATTCTCCCATCGAACTTAAATTCTCGTTACTTCGACTGAGGGGCATATTAACACAGATTTAAAAATAATATCTAACAGACAAAATAAAACTATAAACGAAAGATGGTAATCCCAAACACAAAAAAAAATAATAATATCAAAAAAAAAATTCAAACGAAAAATGCCGAGTTCTGGGCTAGTTCCCACCAATATCTCTGAAAATAGTAATCCACTTTTTAATCTGCCATAGCATCAAGGGTTATCATGGATAGAAAGAAAAGATTTAAAAAAAAAAAATTCCTTTATTTTGGTCAGCTTATAGCACGAATCCATTTAAGCCTGATTCCGATAAAGAAATTTTTAATCGTGAAGTCAATTTGAGAAAAAGAGAGCGTAAGAGACGCTTTCCGAAATAATAACTTTTAAATCTATGGACAGACTATAGTCAGATATGGCCAGACTATGAATCTGTTTCCTTAATAACATCTAAACCCTACCATGGTCTGTATCTGGTATTGTGAAAGTATAGTTAGCTCAAACGTTCTAACTAGTCTGGCCACAGTATTTAACCATGTAGAAAACCGATTCCGAGTTAGTACCCACGTCACAGCCTATATTTAATTTAAAAGATTTTACCCCCAAAAGTATAATCATATGATAAATAGACTTTGGAACCAATGGCGAGATCACAGCATTAAGCCATATAAATCTGCTCCGTATCGAAACCATCGACATTAATCCATGAGAGATCCTTTTCGGAGGAAAATGGGAAAGCCAATCCTGCAATAACTTTTAATTTGATGGCCCGGCTATAGCTCTTAGCCATAATTGTTGTTCCTAAGCAAACTAAGTTTTTTTTCAAGATAGAAAACTAAAAAAAAATTAATCCAAATTTTATGTCCCTAGGTGATCAGTCTAAGTTCACAACTACAGATTAAAACTTTGAGAGGAAAAAATGTTTTATATTTGTATGATTAGTTGACAGCAACAAATTTACCGCTAAAATCAATTCCAAAATTTCATAAACCATTATAATAGCGAACAGTAAAGAATTGTGAAAGAATGAGAGCCGAAACAAAATCTGACAATTAAATTATTATTTATTATTTATGTTTTTATTGGGCTGTTTCTATAGGTAACCTAGATATATTATATATAAAGTATAATAGAGCTCATGTGTTTCTTGGCCCGTCGGCTCCTCGGTGGTTGGGTAACCATCCGTTGCTCAAAATAATTATCTAAAATGCCTGCTGGGGAAACAAAGGGAGATAGATCAACGAATAAAAGGCTGTGCTTTTGCTCATGCCTCCTCCGCGTCTTAGATCCTAAAAAGGTGGTCCCGTCCAGTGACGCCGCTCTTCGTTGTTTACATTCTTAAAAAAGATTATAAATTTTTTTTTATTTGATTAATTTTTTAAATATCGCTTGTTCGAATACTTATTAAATTTACTCAATCCTTTGGTTCTATATTTATTTTTTTTCTTTTAATATTTTATTTCTATTCATTATATTACTAACAAGTGTACAGTGCAAGAGAGTATATGTAGATGTATATAAATAGTTGTATGAATTTGTGTATATTAAAATTTAAAGTTTAAAAACCTAATTTTAGCTAGAAAACAAAAATAATTTATATATTTGTTGTCAATTTCTATTAGTGTGCGTAACTTTATTACTTTTCTCTTTAGAAGTTGACGTAAAATAGTTTCATTAATTCACTTTATTTGTTTTCAAAATTAATTAATAAATAAGATTGATACTTTTGCTTTACAACTTCATTATTATAATTTTTTTTTATTTCAGTGTATTTTATATTAGAAAAGCAATCATTAATTGATATTACAATACAAAACGGCAGAAAAAAAATATAGAAATGCAACATATTTTGGCTGCACCTTTGTAAAACAAAACAAATATCAATTGCCACTCAGTTGCATCGCCAAGAATATCTTTCGTCGTTGTTGCTGTAATTTAGAGTTTACAAGCATGCGCATAATATTAACAACTACAGCGCAAAGGTTGGATTGAACTACTTTAAATTTGTTGTTCTTTTTTCTTCACCTTTTATCAAACAGATTTATTTTTCTATTTTATGCTTATCGATTATTTAGTTTATGCATTTTATTTATGATGATGTTGTTGTATTTATGTTAAAAATATATTTTTCTCAAACACAAATTTTCTTTTCTTTTTTCTGTACTTTAAAACATTATATTTTCTTTTTTACTTTACCAGCTCTTTAATTTATATATTTTTTTTATACTACTAGAAATTATGATGATTTTATGTATACATTTTCCTTTTGTGATATGTGTCCTTCCTTCATTCACTTATGACTTATGGAAGTTAAGCTTCATTTATTATTAAGCAACACTTTAATGATTAATTATTAAACTTATTATATATAGATAGAGAACAAAAATGCTTTCTATGGTGTAGGGTATCCCAAAGTGACGTTGTGTATTCGATGTGAGCTAAAGGCTGCTGCGTTTGCATGTCTCAACAAAATGTTGATTGAAAAGATGCTGAAGGGTGGGCATGCAGCTACGATGATGCGGTGACAATTTCGTGCTACAAGCCGTGCTTATGATAGAGGTTTGTTAAGGCTTAGCTGGTCCATATTATTGTTGATTAATATTTAGTATTAAGTGCCAATCTAATTAAAAATAAGTGCACAATGCAAGAATTAGATCGAGAAACAACTTTTAACTCGATAATATTTACCCTTTGGAAAAGGCACCTGCGACGATATAAGTAAATTTTCGTTGACAAATAATAATGCCAACGAGCGTCCCCTCAATATTTGATAAACAATCATTCACTTTGAACAAAAAAATGAACTTGAGCTGGATTGGCTCCGATTTATATTATTAATATGAAGAGCACAAATTAGATTGACTATCACGTGTGCAAACCAGAATCGAAAAAGAAGGTCTTGATTGTTCCCACGAGAGGTTTCCTTCCGCATTATTAAAAATGTTGCTTCATTGCCAAAGATAACAGCAGTGCAGCGCTCTATAAGGTGGACAGATAGACCTGCCAACACCCATATCAACTGCCTCGCTAAGATGGCGTGTATCTCTTACATTTTTAAAGTTATCGGTGTAACGACCGTTTTGCTTTCAAATTCGATTAAAAATTAAACCATGTTCGTAAAAGAACATTTCACTTATACCATGCAGCACGTTCTTCCATCGATAATAATTTATTTTTATTGGGCTGACGCACTACAACTAATCCTCTTTTTGAACTAATGGGCAAACATTAATGTATTTGAAGCCTGGGGATGATCCCATAGATTTTGTTTTCGATGGCAACGAGATATCCAAACCACCCACAAAACCTGCACCGGCGTAAAAACAGACAACACGACTTTGTATACTCGTTTACTCTTTGTGTTGACAAATGGTTTATGGAGCAAATGATTAGATCTGCAATGAGTTTTAAGAGTCACTTCCCAGAATCCGCTTTCTTGTGAAAAGTGGTGATTCCACTCAATAACACACACGCTGGGGATGTTGGAAATGCATTAAGACAACGACGAGCGCCGTATGATATGGTACTTGAATTTTTTATATTACCTGAAACTCCTTCGAATATAAGTAACCTCTAGTCCATTTTGGAGAGAATCAGAGCTCTAGTTACATTTATTAGCTGTTAACCACAGATATGTGCATATTTGGAACTTAAAAATTTTACCAACATTTAACCTAGATTCTAATTTTCTTCTAAGATCTATACAATGTAAATTAAATTTAAATTTATTGTCAAATATTATACAGATATAGCACAATTAGCATTTTTTATTGGTTCATTACTAAATACGGAGTGGGAAAGATACCAAGATTGCTTTCTACAAATGTGCGAAAATTTTGCATTTATCTACGAACAAAGTGGCGCCCGATCGGAAGCTTTTAATTGTTTGATGTCCTTTAAGATTTTTGAAAACAAATCCAATACCTTGAACAAATCTTTAATTTTGTGTATACTATAGTATCATCCATATAAATAGAAATAGATGATGTTTCCTTGTACAAGTATTGTATTATTAAGTTTCAAAAGCAATGACCAAACAATCACCATTAGGGGGACCCCTGTGGGGATTTACCATTAAGAGAGCAGGACAAATATTTGACAAACATTGCTATGGACCCTAAAGAGCGCCCTGAGTCACTTGAAGGCCTTTACTAGGTTAAGAGCTCTCTGGACCCAGCGACCCAAGATCTCAAGCTGACTTAGGACAGTGTGGACACCAACGCGATCAGAAAACGCCAAAATCAAATCAACCAGTGTCGAGACATGATTTTATTGAAGGGCATCTGACACGAAGTGATGGACTTCAATAAAGCGTCCATGCTGTGATGACGTCTGCGGCTTCACTTGGTTTTGTAGGTAACAATTGTTTTCAAAGTAAAACAACCTGCGTGCTAACATTTTCAATAAACTTACTTAAACTTGATAGCGATATCGGTCTAAAACTGTCCAATAAGTGGGCTGGCTTCTGGGGTTTGGGAATGGGGAGCACAATGGCTTACTAGACCAGGTATGTGGGTACTTCCCATTGAGTAGCTGTGGTATTATATATTTGAGTTGTACTTACTTCACTGTTAAATTACAAGAAGCATTGGATGAGAAATTCTCATCACCTGAGTGTTTTGCTTAGCAGTGTAATTACCCAGCTCAAGCAAATGGTGCAGTCCAGATCAAGTGTCTGGCAAGGCCGGACAATGATGTGAGACAATACGGCATTTTAAAGAATAAAATTCTTATTGTTGATGTATTCGGATGTAAAATTATCATTCTTCTGATGCATTGGACCATTTTACCCAAAGCATCGGCTATGTCCCTAGGGTTGAATATGGGCGATCAGACAGACCCATTTTATAGGGGTGACGAATACCATTAACTTTTTATAATAGGACTACACCTTCTTCACTGGGCAATAGAGAGATGTTGGATGTAAAGTCGGAAAGTGACTTCTGAACACGCGAGATCTTGCCTTCTCTTTTAAAAATCGCCTTTGCACGCTTATAGTACAATTAGGTTTTCATTGTCCTTTACACAATTTGTATCCTTGCCATAACAATTTGCTTTATTGCAGTTTTTTTAGTTGATTGTTCCACCAGTGTACTGTGGTTTGTGACAATACATTCGTTTGAGGTATAGTATTGTTGTGGCTCTTTTAATTATTTCGTTCATTTGGCAGCAGAATGAGATAAACCTTTGGGTACCCGATATCAGCCATGTTGGCGTGATGACGTTTTGAAAACCAGACCATTAGCCAAAGTCTGTTTTGTACTTAGCAACTGGAGTACTCTTATATTCATTGGAAGATATAGACATTGTTCTTTAGAGAGTGATCACTTCCCATATAAAATTTTCAAATGGACCATTGTAGCAAAATATGGACAATTTGAGGATACAAATATTTGAGATCAACATTTGTAAAAGACATGTGATGAAAAATGTGTGGCGGAACCGTAGTACCAAAATAAATAAGATTGGATTTAGTATTGAAAAGGAACTCAATTTTTACCCCGAGCGTTAGAATGTAAAGAAACCCCACAAACTACTCCAAGAGTTGAAATCCCCTGTCAGAATGGTGGAGTTTTGAAATAGGTGATTGTCAGAAAGTAGGTCAGTATCAGAAAACTTATGATTAGGAAGTAATAATTTATTGATAATTGTAATTTTAGATTTTATCAATTTGAGCAACATCTTACAGGATGTTTGAAACAACCGGGATGTGTTTATGTGGGATATGGTTGATACGGCCTATGCCCTGTTTAGCTGTAAAGCAGCTGTCAAGATTTTAAAATAGCCAATAAAGGCTTAGGATAAACTATGTTATTATATTGAAGGCAGCAAGTGAGTTTCTTGTATACATATAATATCTGGATTT